>CM012445.1:28618044-28870544 GCA_003999625.1 Oryzias javanicus | reverse complement strand
TGGTAAAGATTCTATAGACACAGACAGGATCGTCGTGGAGAACCCACCAGACGTTGTGGTGGATGTGGCTTCATGTTGCTGGAGCCAGAGGAACAGTACGACATTTCTCTGGGTGACATCATACTCGCTCAGTCCAGTTCTCTTATGGAGTCAATGAGTCTAACACAGATGGCAGATATGAAACTCTGACATATTTTAAGAAAAGAGCATCTATAAAAATGAAAACAGCAGAGCTTTGCAAGACCTCCACATCACTTTACCCAGAATTCTATCTTCTCACTAGCCCTGTTAAAACGTCTTGTTTTGCTCCAAACATAGCTTTACATTAAAGAAGAAGTGGATCCTGAGCTTGTTCAAGGCATTCCCCTGGAATACAATGACAAAAGGCTTCTGCATGATGGTGAAGTGATGTGTTCATGTGGGGGGGTGCGGCACCTTGTGCTGGCAGGAGGGGTTTGGTGATGTTGTACTGAAGCTTCTCACTGGGAGTCTCAGTGTCAGTGAACGACAAGGCTAAAGGTGTAATCTCTGTGACCCGGTCCTCCAGAGCCTACACACAAACACACAAATGGACAAATGGACCAATGAGACTTCAAATATTTTTTAAAAATAACATTGGTATTCTTCAATAGCAGAATAATCTGTGGTAAGGCACACACAAAAGAACAATGGTGGTGTGATATCACTCATGCAGACAGCATGTCTGTCTCCTCATCATTTTCAAATGTTTCTGTTTAATCCCAAAACCCATTCATTCATCTTCTTGGCTGCTTCATCCCTTTCAGGGTCGAGGGGTGCTGGAGCCTAACCTGGCTACCAATGGGTGAAGGCAGGGTTCACCCTGGACAGCTCTCCAGTCTGTCTCAGGGCCTCAATCACACACATTCACACCTGGAGGCAATTTAGAGTCACCAATGAACCCATGAAGCATGTTTCTGGATGGTGGGAGGAAGCCGGAGAACCCGGTGAAAACCCACGCATGTTTTCATGTTCCCACGGGGGGAACATGAAAACTCCATCCCAAAAGTCTGAAGCACAAAGCTGAAACATCAACTGCAACAGGCCAGGGCAGAGATGATGGAGAGGAAGACTCCTCATCTGAATGCAGCTGAACTCTCCAGGTCACAGAGTGATGGTCTAAAGCTGCAGCCTCAGACAGTGATCACTCCGTTATTGTCTCGAGTCTGTCAGACATTCCTATCAGCAGAAAAGCACCACATGCAAGAAGACACAAAGCCCCAGCACACTTTGGTTATCCCACCTAACTGGAGTTTTCAGTGGATGGTTTCTTACTGTGATCTGCAGGTCGCAGTCGGGGGCGAGCTGGGGGAACCCTGGAGTTTGAGGTAGGACCCCGATGGTAAACGTCTGGACATCGCTGTGTGCAAGAGGAGAAACCTCTGAGGACACCTGCAGACAGACACAGGATTATAGACATCATCCCCATGAACCAGCCTCAGAGGTGATGTAGATGCAGCGCGTGGCCCCTCCCTCTGTGGGATTCCTGTCAAAGGTTTGATGTCTTCATCAGAGGCCTGTCATGGATCACTGCTGTATTTATAGCAGTTCTGAGTGACACTGCAATCAGAAAACTGTGACATGAGGCAGCTGATGCATTGGTATGCTCCTTTCACAAGTGTTACATCCAATCTGCAGTGTTTGTTCTCACTGAAGCTGCTTCAAGTCTCATGTTAGAACGCTTTAACTCTAGGTTGAAAAACCTGCTTCCAAATACCTGGTGGACCAGAAATCCAAACTACAGACGAGCACAAAGCTCTCATCTGCTACCCTGTAGATGTTCTCATCACAGAACTTAAACCAAACCACAACTGTTGCACTTCTACAAAGACTGCTGGGGGCTGGTTTCATAATTGCTGGTAGTTGGGTTAACCCAACACAGTTCTCACATAGTCACTGTTGCAGAGAGCTCCAAGGATCACAAGTGTTGTGCTCCTGAGACGCATGGAGTCATGTGGATTCACTGAGGTAGACTCTGGTCAGTTTAGTGCAGATCATGGTGCAGCAGGGATGCATCAAACTAAGCATCAGGCTGCACACCGGATGTCTTCTTTCAAAAGTCAGACTGGAAATAAAAACAATAGAGATGCAACAGCCAGAATGATCAGATCCTTCATGCTCAGGAAATACTTTCTGGAAAGTATCAATGATCATAATTCTGATGAGAATGTCTCTGATATTTCCCCACACCTGCATCCTTCTGAATGAACTGCTTTTGGTCTCTGCAGACGACATGTGGGGCCTTTCAATTATTCTGAATGTGAAGGGGTGGGACTCTGGGAATTACAGTTTTGGATCGATGTTGTAAAGGACCTGACTGCTGTGAGAAGGACCTGAGGGGACTTGCTCTCTGACCTGGAACTGGAAGGAGTCGCTGCTGTGACCAGAACCAAAGTGGCGGTACCAGACGGTGCCGTCGTTCACATCCTGCTGAGTGAAGGAGGTCGTACGCGTGAAGCCTCGCTCGTCCACCAGGGAGGGCTGCCAGCCATCAGGTGGGCTGTCTGCTGGCATGGACACCAAAATCACCTCACCTGGAGGGAAGGATGACGGTGATGTTACATCCATCACGCCGGAGGTGAGCATCATGTAAGCTCACACGGATTCCCACAGTAAGATGAAGAGAGACTGTACCAGATGTGGGCCGTCCCTCTGAGGTCAGGATGCTGTAGACAAGCTCATCAGAGCGGACTCCTTTATACTCCGCCTGCAGGTACTTCCTGTCAAGCCGCACCATCCCCCCTTCCCTTACCCAGGTTTTGGGTTGGGAGAGTGTATGAGACTGCAGAAACAAACAAAAGTCACACGGCAACAATCGCTATCAAAGTCTGCACAGAAGAGTTCACTACTGCTAACACGGCTTCGTTTTTCAACAACATCTGTGGTGAGTCCAGTGGATATACTGTCACCGCACTTACCCAACTGCCCTAACAGGAGGACAGGGGCTGTCTGAGGGTAAAACGTGCATGTTAGTGTGGACGTGTCGGTGGGCAGCAGAGGTTCTCTCATTCATGTGCTGTTTTGATGTTTTTACGTGGTCGAGTGGCAATTTCCTCATATATTTGTGATTAAAAATGTTGTGTATTATGGCAGAGAATCTTTTACTGATGACCAATGATATATTTTACAAGTCTGACTGATGATTGTAGGAAAGATTATTACTTTAAATTGGCTTAAACCAAATCCACCAACAATTACTTCACGGATACAAACACTGACACAAGTCTACATGATGGAGTACCTGACTGCCCAACTACCAATGAAAATGGAGGTTTTTTTTAAGCGATGGATGGGAGTGACCATTATGTTTAAATAACGTTCACTACATCTTTGGACGACTGTCTTCATCCTAGTACTCTGGTTTGGACTGTTTATGTATCTGTTTATTTATGGGCGTGTAAGCATATGTGTATGGATATATGGATGTGTGTGTTTACACACATAGAAATAGATCATTTTTTACCTCAGCACATACATGTATGTGTGTGTGAACATCTCTGCCTTCATTTTCATACCTGCTGTAAAATGACCAATCTCAACACATGTCTATGTTTATTACAGGTATGTTCATTTCCTGTATTTCTGCATCTTAAGGCAAAAGAGTAAAAAACAAACAAAGCTTGTGGTCTCACTGCAGTTTTGGCTTTGGCGGGGGTCTTGTGAGGGGGTGACAGAAAACTCTCCATCACAGTGTAACATGTGTTGGATTGCATGAGTGTGTGTGTGTGTGTGTGAACTGCACTTGTGTTGTGTACATGTTGACATGTTTGTTTGTGAAGTTTTCTGGAGCCGACAGGTCTATGCGTGTAACATTTGAGGCCCCGCCCTTTTGACTACCACCTACACCTGTCAGGAATGATGATAAATCATCCTTTCTTTTGAACTCTCATTTCCCATCATTCCCCTCTCTCGTTCTCTCCTCTTTTTTCTGTCTAGTCCAGCAAAGAAAATAAAAGTATACAAACACAAGCAATATAAAGTTTAGCCTCAAATACAAAAGGAGGTTATACAAATGTACGTAGCATTTGCCCAAAGACCCACAATGAACCCAGATGTCATAAGGTCATGCACTCACAAAAACACATTTATGCACAAATGTGATGTGAGACTCTCCAAGATTCATGTGTAAGTGATGCGTGTAGATTCTGCTGGAACTCAATTCAAAGTTATTTCAAATGAGGGAAATGACTAAAAGACTTTTGAACGCTTTCCTCTGAAAACTGTGTGTGGAAAGGTCAACTAGGAGGGTCAGAAATCATCAGTCAGCTGGAGTTACATATGACCGCTGTCAGGTTTATTCTGAATACATTTTCTTCTTCTGCATCCGTTATTTAAATCACTTTCTTCACGTAAATGCTTTAAAAACCTGTAATTAAATGTGTATGGTAACAAGCAGGATCCAGTTCAGCTGCTGCGGGTCAGAACTTTCCTTCCGCATGAGTTCAGGTGGTTGGTTCAGATGAAGGACGTTGGTCTGTCCACCTGTCTTACCTTCTGAGCGACTCGGACCTGCAGCAGGATGTTCCTGTAGCTATGGCCGTCATTGACTTGCAGCACCATGCTGTCCTCCACGTGCTCAGAGCCGTCATGGAGGTACTGGATCTGCTCCCTGCGAATCAGGCTCGTTTCCAGCTAACCTTACTTCAGAGCCACGATCGCCATGGAGACGGGTCAGCCGTCCATGACGCGGCGGCGCGAGGACCATGACCAAGACATCAGCGGGGTTGTCCGGGTCTTCAACATTCAGAACCAACTTAGACAGAGTTGCTCGGCTGCCACGGCCCCCACGGAAGAGCGATGTCACCCACCCTGGAGGCTACGGTTCACAAAGCAGGAAGAAGCTTCTAAGCGCACCTTGTACACTTTCTTAAATTAACTCAACCAAACATCTGAGACAAGATGTTGCCAAGCATTCAGAGTGACTCTGGAAAGACCCAGGAACCGTTTTTCTTTGGACTTTTAAAGTTAATGTGATGATTTCCTAAATGTGTTCACTTTGGGGAGAACTCTGGACTTGCGTGAAGAATTAGATGTAATTGAAAGAACAGGCGCCGATCCAATCAAAGGCCACCGCTCAGCGTGCTCGGTAGCCCGGGGGTGTGAAAAGCTGGACATTCTGCACCATGTTCCGATTCTGGAGCACGCACTGTACGCCTGTTAAAAAACCGTCTGGTCCGGATTCATTTAGAAACTTTCTTTAACCACGTTGCGTAAGAACCGCTGCAGACCAGCTAATCTAACTGTGGCATTTTGGGATATGTGATCATCAGTATATTCAGTGCCAGATCCAGATCCGGCCCCCGGGCCTTGACTTTCACACATATGCTTAAAGGGAGATTAAAGAGATTAAAGATGGTAGAGACATAAAATCCAGCTGAACAAATCCTGAGATTTCAGTTTAATGTTCATAACAGACAAGGGTACCTGACATTCAACAAAGAGAGGGCAGTGCCCCCTGCTGTGGGGCAAAGAGCAGATGAAGAAAGAGTTTGTGTACCTGCATAGACACTGCAAGAACTGGAACGGTTGCAAGCTGGGGAATCATCTGAGGAGCAGCAACATGTAAGGAGAACTCTCCAGTCCTACACAAACAAACACAAAATGAACACAATGCAGAGACCTACAGAGGAATAAACATGATGAATTATGGGAAAGAGGAAGCTAGAATCAAGTCCGAGGTGAGAATTTGTGAACAACAGTTCAGGTTCCAGACAAAAGAAAGAATCCCAAAAGTAAAAAATCTTATCTAATAAATACGTTTTCAGTCTGTCTGCGTTCAGATTGACACAAATCTGCACACATCACCAAGTGCAGTGGATCCAGTGATGTCCAGCACGCCGCCATGAACCCTCAAATAGAATGATAAAATACAAAACAAAACTGCTTTTTTGCAGCAGAAAATCTCTTTGCTGGAATTTTGAATCAGAACATTTCTAAATGTATTCTTTTCCCCTGTGAACCACAGGAATGCTTACAGCTTAGAAGACCAAGCTCTGAACCCTAAAGCATGAAGGTAGAAGCTGTGCAGGAGATGCACATCTCCAGGAAACCCTCGACTGTGAGACTATCAACCGCAAAGCTCAGCCATTACCATGATTATATAGCAACTAGGAAATTGTTTTCTGAAAATGGAGCAAACCAAAGCCTCCCATGTGTATTCTTAAAGCATGATGAGCTTTTAACAGAGGTTCAGAATCAAAGACAAGTGTCAAACAAAACAGTGATGAATGAAAGCTTGGAATGTCATGGGTGTTCCAAACGAGCTCCAACATAACATTTCTATTTCTCTATGACAGAAACTCCAAAGCCTCTGCATCACCTGCCCATCACTACAGTGGTGCACAAACACCAGCTAGTAACTGTCATGATCTCCAGATATCTAGGATTACTGGAACTACCTAATGAGTATCACACAAAGCCTTTCAAGTCCCTCTCCACTGAAAATGGTGTTTTGGGTGTTTTTAACATCTTCTTCAAGCATTTCTCTCATGACAGAGAACAGGAAGAAAGACAAGATTAAAACAGCTTCTGAGTATCTGTGATGCATATGGACCAAAGGAAAAGTTACAGTTTAAAAAAGGTTGCAGATTTTATGTTCGAACTACAATGGACGGGCCACAGTCCTGGAATCTGGATCAGAACCATATAACTGGATAGAAATTATTAAGGATCATGCCAAAATGAAAAGGCCAGGCTTATTTGGCACCAACGGTCCCACCCACAACTCAGAGGTGAATTTCAAAAGCAACTCCTGCTGCTCTGCAGAAACTATGTCCTAGAAAATGACACAAGTGTTTTATTTTAGCTGAAACCAGCCAAAGACCACGAGGAACACTCTGAAAGTAGATCCGATACATGCAGTTCACATTTCTGTCAGTGAGTGGGGTGTGTTTGTTTGAGAGGGTGTTTAACAGGGTGACTGCTTTAGGGGAAAGGCTTCTCCTCAGTCTGGAGGTTTTTGCCCTGATGGATCTGCCGGGGAGCAGTAAGTTGGAGAGGGCGAGGGCCGGATGGCTGCAGTCTTTCGTGAAGCTGGTTACTCTGCTGAGGCGGCGGGACAGGTAGATGTCTGTCAGGGAGGGAGGGGGCAGGGATGCTCTCTCTGCTGACCTCATCACTCTTTGGAGCTTCTGTTGTTCTGCTTCCATGCAGAGGGAAAGCACACCAGGATGGTGGACAGGATGGGGTTCTCATGCTCCTCCTGAGTGTCCTCACAGGGCGCTCTTCAGGACAGTCTTGGTCTGTGTCTCCACGAACACATCATTCATGTGGGGGGTGGGTTCTGCTGTGAATCCTGCCTCCACAGAGGACTTGTTTGGTTTTGGTGGTGTTTAGAATGAGGTTGCTGGCCCGGCACCATGCAGACCGGCCGGGTACGCAGCCACATCCTGTCCTGTGATCAGCCCCACCATGGGTGTGATTATGGTGTCGCTGGTGTGAGCTGGTCTGCAGTCAGGAGGGGGCTCAGCACACATCCCTGTGGGACTCCGGTGCTCAGAGTCCGGTGGGGGAATCATGGGGTCAGAGTTTGACTGTCTGTGGTCGGTTTATGAGAAAGTCCTTGATCAGGAGCAGATGAGAGGGTGGAGTCTGAGGTCAGAGAGTTTTGTACCAGAATGTTCTGGATGATTGTGTTGAATTCTGAGCTACAGTCGACTGTTTAGTTTTCATGCACCTGGTTGGTCAGGAAGATCCACAGGACTCACCTGTAAGCTCTAGAAAACATTTCATTTTTCTATGGGCTCATTAAATCTTAAATCCCTCTGTTGACTTCAATCCCCTCCTCACAAAGGGTCATGAGAGGTAAACCTGCACAGCATTTGTTTGTGGTTCTGAATCCCCCCCCCCCCCCCGTCCTTCATTTGAAAAATACGTCTGTAATCTGCAGACGTAATCCTATTTGAGGATTTGCCTTTTTCTGCCTCTTACTATAATTGTTCCAAACTGAACAACCATTTCTGAATTGAGACTGATCCACATAACTAATGCCGAGGATCAGAGCTCACAGGTAAATCCACAGTGACAGGACAGGAAGACATGTTTACCATCATCATGTACTGCCAAATAATGTCCTTCATTATAGTCAATGAGAGAGCAGCTTTTACTCAACGATCTTTATTTTAAGCATTAAAGCAAAGCATGAAGATGAGGTGAGCACAGACAGGATGGAGCCTTCTGCATGGTGCTATCATTGACAAGGAAACATGATAAAATCAGTCACTGACCTGGCCTTGTCCCTGTGGTGTCGGAACCAGACCCGGCCCAGTCTGAGCTGTGCCCATGTAAAAGTCTCGTCCCTCTTCAGTTCTTGTCCATTTGTCCCAACCTCCTCCGTGAACAGGGTCAGGCGTCCGTTGGTAGGAGGGTCAGCGAGCTGCAGGGTCAGCCCCTCATGAGGAACATCTGCCCCCCTCACCTGCAGCAGGCTGGGCAGCAGGGGGGCTGACCCATCCAGGGGGACCAGCAGTGAACTGTTCACGTGGAGGATGGGGTTGTGGGTGTTCACTGAGGGAGGAGAGGGAGCAATGAGGACCCACATCACTGCTCTCCCTCTGCTGGTTCAGAGAAGCTTTTACTGTCACATAGTCTTCAGGATAAAGTCACAATAAAGCTGATAAAGTATCATCCTAAAGCTGATGTCATATTCAAGAAAAAAAACTAGCTTCAAAGAAACTGAGAAAAGACTCTAAAACAAATGAGCTTTAGCACAGAAGCTTCATTCCTTTGCTTATGGTAACTCTGCAACAGTTCATGAAATGAACATAATTCCATCAGATTCTGAAGCTGAGAGAAGCTGCGTCATGCTGCTCTGCATGCAGTGAAGTGTGGGTGTAATCCATGTGCATCAGCTGATTCTGCAGCAGAAAACAAACTTTTTTAGACTGACTTCAAACCTGTAAAATGTTGAAGAACTTTGAGGATGGAGAAAAAATGAAGAACATTTTCAGGTTTTGTTGTTAAATTATTCAAACAGTGATTTTATGTTGTTTATATTAATGTTGAACTTTACCAGAAGATTAACAGTTTAAAGTTTAAAGTAACAAACACCATTTTATTCCATCTGTATGTTTTCATTAGTTTTGTTGATTCTGATCTACTGTTCTAAGTTAATGTATAAATGATGGAGATTTAAAGTCCCCCATCACAATGTTTTTATTTACAAAAAAACCTTCTCAGTGTTTTAATTAGGATTCTGAAGTTTTTGACCAAACTCCCACAACCTAAATGTCTTAAAAAGCCATTTTTCCTGTTGATCTGAAGCCTCTGCCTGATAAATCTCCTCTGGGTGGGCGTGGCTTTAGGAGCAGGGTGGATCTGCTCCTTCACGGGCACACAAACACACAGCATGTGCGCATTTTTAAGAGTTTTTACACATGTGGTGGGGGTCAAATTGTCGTTCAAAGGTGCAGAAATGTTGACGACTGGGAAAGCAATAGGCCTCAGCAGTCAGTGACTGCAGAGGACCAGAATTATAAATCCTTGCCAGCATAAAATTTTAAAAGGTTACATTTAGTTAAGAGTCTGGGAATCATCTGTGGGAATGTCACATTTCCTCTAGCTTTGAAATATGAATGAGAGAAAACCACTACTCTCTACCCAGATAGTTGAAGAGCACCAATCATTGGTAGAATCTCAGAGATGACAGCTCTAAAAGAAATAAGTGTCATTTCAGAATGAACACCAAAGCAAGCCGAGTGCTGCTAAAACTGAAGTGAGCGAGGAGTCAGCAGAGCTGGCAGGTCGCTGTCCAGGCTTCCAGTCTCTGGGCAGCGGAGCCAATGAGGGGCCACCACAGAAACTGCAGACAAACCAATCGGGGTCCACATTTTCTGCCCACTTTGAAACCATATGGGGCCTACTTGGCCTTGCTGGCTGGGCATACACATCGATGTGTATCAGTTCCTGCCAAAATCCAGCAATTTCACACAGTCATTGAAGAGAGTGGACCGACATTCCACTGTCAACTCTATGAAGGAGATGTGTGGATCTGCACCAGGCGGGGTCATCAACCGAACAAAACGGCCCGTTTCAGAGCGGCCTTTTGCCGGGGGGCCAGCTTTGAATCCTGTCCCACAGAGGGATGTACATTTAGGAGAGGAGCTGTTCATTTGTCATCAAACTTGCAGGAATATCTCCTTTTCCTGCTCTGCCTTCATGGGACCATCAGGAATGCTTTAGCTGTTGCTCCCCACAGGTATTATTTTCAAACCTATAACACCTAGAACATAACAGTTCTCAGGCTAAACGCTGGAATCCCACACACTCTGAACTAACGCTTTGAGCAGCAGATTCTGATGTGGAGAAACGTCATTTTCATATTGGCTTTGCACTGTTATGCAACACATTACCAACATGGAGTCGCAACAGAATCAGCTGTTTTGTTTTGATTGTGAATGCACTTCACATGTAAAGTTTTTCATATCAGTGCAACACTGCTTCTCCACTGGAGGCCCAGTTATTCCAAAAACAGTTGAAAGGTTTAAGTAATCCACAGAGTGTCAGAGGTTCAGCAGCAGCATGGCACCTCAGAGTGAACCTGAAAGCTTCCATCATCCAGAAGAACAGCTGCATCTGGCCAGCAGCTTCAGCTCCACATCAACATTTCAAAACCCCACAGACCGCTGGGGGATTTCACTGATGGCTTAACAACTTTGAACTTTAGTTAACTACCCAGTTGCCAAGCAACAAGCTGTGGGTTTTATGTGACGTCTCCAGGTCATATGCATCTTTCATGAGTCCATGTAAATTTAATTTGCACATATCCTTGTACGGACACGGAGAGCTGTAAATGTGAACATTTGTTTTACACAGAGAATCTGTTCACTGATGTCTGATGAATCAGAATCTTGTTCTGAAAACTCATTTCAGTAAAATGGATGCTGTAAACTCCTGTAATGATGAGGATGTTTGCTGGCAGCAGAACCAGCACACAGCCATGAACATTTCTGGTTTTTAAGAAAAACAAACGTTTAGAAACAGATAACGCTCACCACGGCAGACTCTGGTCCTCCGGTCAGGATGATATCCATGTCCACAGTCGGGGGTGCAATACCCTTCCATGAGGTAAGTGTGGTCAGCACAGGCTGTGCAGTGGCCGACCCCGTCACACAGCACACAGTCTGATGAACAGGCTGACGAGGACGGAGATCAGACAGCATCTTACCACACAGTCTGCTCTCTGTTTGTTTTTAAGAAGCATTAAAATGGACCTGACAGAAGATGAGTCAGCATTTCTGACCCACTCTGAAAAAGTGGTTCATGTTTTAGAGCAGAGAAGGCACAATCTGGGAGGCTCCAGGGCAAAGGCACCAAGAGTCAAAAGCTGACACAAACAGATCCACAACAGAATGGAAACATTCAATGAACACCAAGGAGAAAATGAAGGAAGAAATCCCAACTGCTGAGGGAAGCAAAGCAGCTTGATATGAAAACTGGTTCTATTTTCTTTTATTCATAGCTTCTTTATTCAATTTTGTAACACAACTTTTTTGTACCTTAAAAAGTCATAGAACTTCATTTTTCACAATGAAACACTAAAGATGGCAGATTCTTACTCTTGCAGACTTTGGAGGAGGAATCAAGGAAGTGGCTCCTGCCGCACTGGAGCACACACTGTCCCTGCAGGATGGCGTAAGGGGGCCGGCACTCCTGGCACTGTCCAGGCCCCCGACAGCGCAGACAGTGATCGTCACAGCCTAAGATCAGCAGACACACAACCAATCATCCAACACAAGCTCCTTTTAAAATGACCACAGTGTTTAGCCAAAGATTTTCCAGTGAAAAGACTTTGATTGGAGTCATTCCTGGTGAGATCTGTACTCATGCATGTAAAGGGGTTTTAGGGCTCAGCTTTAATCTCAGAACAGGAACTTTAAAAAAGTCCAAACTGAGTTAGAATAAGTAAGTGCATCTTTGCTTGCCCTGTGGATCTGAGATTCCTCCCTGACTCACCGAGACATGTGTCTCCATCCCGATAAGAGCCAGACGTACAGTCCTGAGTGCACACTCCATCCTGCAGCACGTGTCCCTCCATGCACTGCAGGCAGTCGCTGCGCAGAGGACCTTTGCAGGCGTTGCAGCTCCAGTCGCACTCTGCAAAGAGGGAAATTCCCAGGAGAGCGGGAACGTGAGTGTGCAGAAACAAATGTGAGACCAGTTAACCCTTTAATGACAGCGCTCCAGCGTTTGTCTTCTTTCAGTTACTGTAACTCTCCAACCGTTATAACACAATAACTCCAGTAGATTCTTAAGGAGAAAAGCGGCGAGAGATTTTGTGTTTGCCTCAGGTGTTAAGGGGAAAAGAAACCGCCATGAATCTCACAGGAGATCCTTCATTTACTTCACAAATGTTTCTTGAAACATTTGGTGTCAAGGTTTTGTTACACTGTTGAAGACTCGTCTGCATACATTTAAATGATTTAAATCAAGAAGACAGAAGTAGACAAAACAAATCTCAATTCTGGATGCAACAGAAATAAAGAAAAATGACAAGACGGAACAAAGCAAGGAACACTTCCTTCAGGGAATCCAACCAAACACCAGCTGAGAGCAGCTCTTCATCAAACTCTGAGCCACAAACACAGACAGTCCGTCTGAGGATTAGAACTTTAATGAAAAAAGCTATTGGCTGACAGAAATGACTGATTCTGGTTCTCCACAGGGAGGAAAGCAGTCCACATGTTCTTTACTATCAGAGTCAGCTTGTCTTCTTCCAGTGTGTCACACAGGTGATGGCATGAGCTTCCTGTTCTAATACCAGACAGTGTTAATGAGCTCCAGAGTTCATTTACCAAACAGGATCATTCCAGCAGATTCTGAAGGAGAAAAGTGACTCATTGAGCCGCTTTTCTTCTTGAATTATCGTGCTGGAATGATCGTGTTAACAAGTTACAGGATGTTCAAGGTTTTGTGTTTAAGTGTCACTGGTGATGCCTCAGGAGTTAAAGGGTTAACAGGCTCCCGTCTCTCCACTCCAGAAGAGCCCAAACACAGATAGAGAAGTAATCAACCGCACTAGCACTTTATAGGACAGTTTGACTGGAGGAAGGTTGAACCTGGCAACAGTGCACCAAGATGATCACGATTAACAACTTCTAGACTGATCAGAAGCTTTTCCCCAAATTAATCTGGAGAAGATTTTGATGATGTCACTTAACATGGAAAGAAATTGTGAAAATGCAGTGAAAGTAAAGTCAGTGGGCCTGAAACGAAATACAGTCAGCACCCGATGAGTAGAAATCAAGTCCTCTTTAACTAAATGTGAGGAATCGTCCAGCTGAAATCCTGTGGGCGTACAGGAGCTGAGCCATGACCACCAGCTGCCGTTAATCTGCTCCTGCTCTTTTAGAATGCGCAGCAGTCATGAAACCTTTGTGGATTGTGGGAAAAGGGAGCTCAACAGACATAGATGTCTTTCCTTGTCACAAACGGGCTCCAGATCTCTAGATACTCCTGTTTTCAAGAAACAGAAGCTTCTGTCTCTGATGGAAGCAGAAGCTCATACTTCTCAACTCGGCCAAAGAAGTCACTGTGGAGCTAACGGTAATCAGCTAGCCTTCCGAGTTCCCCCGCCTCGCACACGTTCATGCAGACGTCTGTCTGTGATGGCCAAGAAATGCTCATTCAGTTTAGCCTTTAAACTTTGTGTGGTGGAATACACCACAGAACATTCTTGTGAGGAATCTGCCCCACGTTTAAGGTGGATCCAGAACATATCAGAGAATACGCAGGCAGATAAGACAGCTGGAGAAAGGGAGCAGACTATTTACTGGTGGAAAAAGCAAGCAACCAGTTAGCAGAAGTGGTTTGAACCTGGATCATTGAGCAAAGACAGAAAGATGCATGTGTCTCCAGGAAAATGATCCGCATGTAAGCTAAGAGGAGAGGCTGATGAAACCTCACAGAGAACAGAGATATTCACAGCCAGTGATAATCAGAATGTAAAACATTGTTCTTGCTATTTCAATGAATCCTCAAATGTTCATCTGGTTTGATTGTCTGCATTTCTTGACTGAATTTAACAGCAACATGAAGCCATTAGCATCACCATTCTGTGACTACATGCCTACATCCATCTTTGAAACATTTTGGGTGAAACAGACACGCTGCTGAGGCCGTCTCTACGATGACGTCATGAAACACAAGGAGTGAGAGGCGGAGCCTAAGAGATCGAGGCAGAGCCTCAGAGATCGAGGCGGAGCCTCAGAGATCGAAGCGTCTTACTTCCAGGTAAGAGCTTAACGCATGTTTCATAAATAATTTGTTCTTTAGTGTGTCAAGTGGAATATGATGAATAAATATATATATGAAATATAAAATATAAATATGAAAAGCATGCTATAGGCCCTTTAACAGAGAATGTATGAGACATTATTAAGTTCTCCTCGTTGGATGTTTGGAACAGTTCTAACCGAAGGACCACATAAATAAGTTGACTTCATATATGTGTGGGGAGCATTTAGACCATTTCATAAAGAATGCTGAGCAGTCGTCATGGAGACTGTGTCGTACCTTGACAGGTGCGTGTTGTGGTGTTGAGGTAGTACTGATGGGCGCAGCTGTCATACTGGCATTCTCCGAACAGCAGCACCTTTGTGGGGTCACGGCAGGACGTACAGACTCCGCCCATGTCACATGACAGACACTGGCTGTCACATGCTGTACAGTAAACAAAGACATAAGATAAACCAGAGCTAATGATGTTGACTCTTCTGGTTGGTATATTTCTTCCTTCACTAAACTAAACATAGATCCTCCAGAACCTCCAGAATCCATCTCACCTCGGCAGGTTCCATGACCGTCGTCATAATAACCCAAAGGGCATTTGGGAGCACAGAGACCCGAGGGCAACAGAACTCTGTGAGGGGGACAGGAAGTGCAAGAGAGAGGCCCCGCCCCATGGCAGGTCTCACACGATGGATGACATTCTGTAAAAATGACAGATTACATGTAATCAGGTAAAGAGAAGGATCTTATTGGTGGATGTGTAATGAGATACAGTAAAACTGAAATTAGGAATGAGAGACAAACACATTCATATGTCTTCATCAGGGCAGCTTTTTTAGATTCTCTGAAGGGTTTGTCTTTGAATTATTTTGGTTGACTTTAAAACGTGGGTATTCCGTCAGGTCAAAATAGAACAAGAAGCTACTGAACATGGTCGAATGGAGAAATGAAGTCTGTTTCTGACCTCTGACCTTTGTGAGCTTAGAAGAAGACGGGATAATAAAACAGCTTACTGATGCAGGCTCCCTGGAGGCCATAATGACCAGCAGGACACAGAGAGACGCAGTGATCCCCCAGCAGCCAGCTCCTTTCTGATGTACACCACAGACAAATGCTGCCGACGCTGGTCTGGAGGTCTGCTGTGCAGCGCTGGCAGTCTCCACTGCACCCTGTGGGACAAACACACACAAGCTCTCAGCTCTCAGCTACTCAGACTGTTTGGAGAAAGACTATTGTTGAGTGTCTCTGCTTCCTTTGGCCTCACGAGGAGTACTTTCTCTCCTGTGAAGCGGAAGCAGGCAGACAGGGATGTGATCAGGCTCCATGCTCTGAGTTAGATAAGCTGTGGACCTGCAACACAGTGAATGACTGTGACGTGTGCAACACTTTACACACAAGATTTGGTTGAGAGGAAACTGTATCGTTTCTGCAACATTCTTCAGATATTTCCCTCTTCACAGAGGTTTAAAGAAAGCAGACAGAAGCAGCTGTGTCCTTCTGCACATATAAGTTGTTGCTGTCTCTCCTCCTCAGACCCGCATGACCTTCAGATGCTCCATCACATTGTGTCTAACCAGAGCTGAGTCACAGACAGGAGAAAAATCTGAGCTCTGCAGCAGAACAGATGAAGACACAAAGAGAGCAAACCGGTCAAAAGAAAAGGAGAAGAGAATCTTGAACCTCACTTGAAGCTTTTGCATGGAGCTTCAAAGTGTTATGTTTGTTTCCTAATGATTTGTTGGTTACATTTTGTTTATGTGTTGAAGTTTTTTTTCTTTTTAAACTTGGTTTTAACTGCTTCTGACATGACACTAAACTAAGAGGCCTTTGTGTTTTCTTAACACACACAACTTTTCTTCCAGATTCTAGATTCAGTCTTCTTATTATCAGTATCAGGGAAACCGTTCCAGATCTTTTTTCCAGTCACTCATTTTTTTAATTTTTGTGTTGATGTTGTTTGTCGATTGTTGGACCTTCCCGCTCTCTCTCTCCCTCATGTGCACAAACGGTAACGAGGTTTGCACACACACACACGCCCAAACATACACGTGCACTCAGCGCACGGCTCTGCACTCATGGTGTTGATCTGACATGTGCGACTTGAAGAGAGGAAAAAATAGAAAAAAATAGAGGATTCGGGACACGACTTGATAAAATAAGGAGCCAGGGGAAACAAATCGAGAGTGAAACTTCTGTTCCCTCGGTTATTGGGGGAGCTACTGGTGACGGTGAAACCCACAAATTCAGATTCCAGATGTTAATCTCCTCACTACACACCTTCTCCACTTCTCTCTGACAGACATTAACATTTTTAAATCCAGGATTATAGAATGAAAACTAAGATCTGATCTGATCACAGATTTATAAAGGTCTGAGGAGCCTCGAGTTTCTGCTGGAAACACAGGAGGAGGAGATTGATTGACGAGGTCTCCAGCCAATCAGGATGCAGAACAGGGTGTGTTGTTTAAAAAAAGCAGCAGCATGATTGGTCTGAGAGCAGGAGAACTGCAGCGTGGACAGAACTCTGGATTCTGTTCTATTTGACGGGGATTAGGTTCAGATAGAGGTGCTGTAGGGGGAATAGAAAGTCACATTCTATGAGGGTCTCCATCATGAGGCCTCTGATAGTGTTTGGGGGCCAAATGCAGAGGTGGGCCGCATTCGGCCCACGGGCTGTTGTCTGGGGACCCCTGCTCTACAGGAAACTTGTTAAAAAAAACAACAACAAAACATAAAGACTAGAAATAACTCAATCTATTTCCAATGATCTTCCGTTAGTCATCAGTTCAACCTTTAAGTTGGCTGACAAAAACATTCAACTTTTCTTTGAACTCAAGTTCACATCTTCAGTGTGCCTGTGTCGTTTCCAGGAGTGAGTGTGAACAATTGTGTTATGGTTTGAGATGAGAATGAAGAGTTGGAGGTTATGTTGTCTTTATAGTGGATGCTGCATTTAAGGGAACACTCAATCAAATGAAAGACACTCAGAAAGACTTACTGCGACACTCCCCACTGGAGGTATCCAGGAAAAGCCCCTCCTGGCAGTGTGTTCTGCAGTAGCCACTGTGCAAGGAGGCCAGTGGGGGGCAGGAAGTGCAGTCAGCCTGGGATGGACCCGAGCAGGTCTGACAGGACGGGTGACATGCTGGGAGAGACGAGGAGGAATGGAAAGACGCACTTTAGAAGAGCTCGACAACTTCTATGCCCGGTTTGACAGAGGGAATGTGACAAGTGCAACCAAAGCAGTTGTGACACCAGACCACCGACCACTGACTCTTTCCCCCACAGACGTAGGAGCAGTGCTGAGCAGGATTACCGTCCACAAGGCTGCGGGTCCTGATGGGATCCCTGGACGTGTTCTAAGAGCATGTTCTGGAGAACTAGCAGGAGTACTGTCGGATATATTCAACCTGTCCCTGGCCCACACTGTGGTACTGACCTGCTTCAAATCCACCTCCATTCTACCACCACCAAAGAACTCCAGCCCTACAAATCTTAATGAGTACCTCACCCCATCATCACAAAGTGCTTCATGCGGCTGGTCTTAACACATCTCAGATCATGCCCCCCCCCCCTCTCTCTCTCTCTCACCCTGGACCCCCACAGGGTGAACAGGAGCACAGAGGATGCAGCATCCACTGCACTCTGTCCTCTCTCTCCTGGACAACAGAAACATCTACCACAGGATGCTGTTCCTGGACTTCAGCTCAGCGTTCAACACAGTCATCCCTTCACAACTCACTGCAAAACTCACAGGTTTTGGTATTGGCTCCCTCATGTGCAATCACCATAAATACTGGTGTACCTCAAGGCTGCGTGATGAGCCCCTTCCTCTACTCATCCAGTACAGTGATGAGACTGTCTACAGGGAGGAGAATCGTCTGGCAGAGTGGTGTGACACCAACAAGCTGCTACTCAACACAGAGAAGACCAAGGAACTCATCGTGGACTTCAGGAGGAACGCTGACCCACACACACCCATCCACATCAAAGGGAAGGTTGTGGAGCGTGTGGACAGCTTTAAGTTCCAGGGAGTCCTCATCTCTGAGGGCCTCTCCTGGACAACAGCATGCTCCAAGGTGGTAAAGAAAGCTCACCAACGCCTCTTCTTCCTGAGGACTCTGAGGAGGAACCACCTGGTGAACTTTAACTGCTGCACCATGGAGAGCATCCTGAACAACTGTATTACAGTTTGGTACGGGAGCTGCTCTGCTGCAGACCGGAAGGCCCTGCAGAGGGTGGTGAAAATCACCCAGCACTTCACCGGAGCACCACTTCCTGCCATAAAGGACGTCTACAGGAAGGGATGTCTGAAAAGAGCAGGAAAATCCTCAAGGACTCCATCCACCCAGCACACAGACTCTTCTCTCCTCTATCCTCTGGGAGGCGCTACAGGAGTCTCTGGACTAAAACCAGCAGGTTCCAGAAGTTTCTTCCAACTGCATCCACACTTCTGGACTCTGCCTCTGACATCTGAGCCAAACACCCTCTGGGCAGAGCAAACATGTATTGAAACACACAACAGTAACACATGGACTCAATCACCACTCATACTGCCTGCACTTTTAACTGGACATTTTTCACCCTGTAAATACTTGTTGACACCTCTCACTGCTATTTATTCTACATTGCACATTTGATAGATATTTATACCTGCTAAAGCACTCTGGATGGATGCAAACTGCATTTCGTTGCTGTGTACCTGAGACGTGCAATGACAATACAGTTGAATTCTATTCCATTCCATTCTATTCTATTCTATTCTATTCTATTCTATTCTATTCTATTCTATTCTATTCTATTCCATTCTATTCCATTCTATTTTAATGTAAACATACCTAGGACAGCACCAGGGTTACATCAGTGTTTTACTGATCAATCATGCAAACCAAAAACCATGGTACAGGACCAGCTCTTGTTGTGGTTGTGAACATATGTAAGCTGCAGGAGTGTGTCACCTTGGCACTGGTTTTCCCGCATGAAGAAGCCTTGAGGGCAGGAGAGGAGGCAGCCCCCCTCATGGAGGCTGAGCGGAGGGGAGCAGGAGGAGCAGTTTTCTGCAGACGGCCCCGTGCAGTCCAGGCAGGATGGATGACACTCTGAAAACCACCCACACCACACAGAGATGTTCTGCTCAGCCTCATCTCAACAACATCACTATACAGAAAGATTATTCTGAATCTGCAGGAGGACAGCCATGAGAAACTTCAAATGATGTCAATGAGGACAGTAGGGCTGCCACGATTAGTCGTCTAATCGATGACTAATCGAATATTAAAATAATCGACAACTAATTTAATAGTCGATTAGTCGTTACTTTATATTGTATGAAGTCAGATTGTAGTAAAGTTGAACGTTATAATAGCATTCTGCTAGCTTTTTGGAATATATTGGCATTTATTAAGGTTTTTTAGGCTATTTTGGAGTTTAGCTAATATTTCAGCAGCATGCTAGCTATTTCGGCTAACTTTAGCTTTTTTACGTTTTTTAGGCAACTTTTGAGTTTAACTTATATTTCAGCTATATGCTAGCTGTTTTGGCTAATATAGGATTTTTCCGTATTTTTTTAAGGCTAATTTGGAGTTTAGCTAATATTTCAGCAGCATGCTAGCTATTTAGGTTAACTTTGGCTCTTTTTATTTTTTGGTAAATTTGGCATTTAACTAATATTTTAGCTGGTTATCAACTTCAGCATCTTTACATCCACTTTGGCCATGAACAGATTAGTCGACTAATCGGAAAAAATAATCGGTGATTAGTCGACTATTAAAATAATCGTTTGTGGCAGCCCTAAAGGACAGGCGGAGAGAGTTTGAACTGTTCTTCTTTCATGGGTACAGATAAAGGCCATAACTGAGACTGAGCTGAGTGTAGATGTGAGGATCATTCTGCATCCACCTCCCTGAGTTACAGATCTCCTTTGTGTGAACTCGTCTGTGCACAGATGACCTCTGCAGTCATTTCAAGAGCGGGTGTGCGGGATGACCTCATCACAAACTGCAGTTCTATGTACCCCCTCCCAGACAAAAAGCCCCCCGACAGATGGAGAACCCCACACTCTGAGTCACAGAGTTTGATGTAAAGACTGAAGGCTGCTTTATACTTTATACGATCCGTAATCGCTCGCGTCGCACCACAATCTACCGGTCTCGTTCATACTCGTGTTGGCTGGATCTGAATGTGACTCTCCACTATAACTGAGATCAACTTCTGGCTGGTCTTTATACTTTTCAAGCAACACGATCATGTTCAGCGTTCATTTTGGACATGATCACCATCCCGCTCAGACACTTGCAGCATCTGTGAGTGCACAGGTTCATGAAAGGCAGAGGAGAAAGTGACGAGTTTGTCTGCTAAACAGAAGCAGGAAATACAAAGATGACTAAATGAAAAAGGAAATAAATTCAAGTTAAATGAAGCGATTTGCCTGAGATTGTACTCCGAGCGTAACATTTCAGCCGTGGGTGACGTCATCAGCAGCTGCAGCGTTCTGATGCGACTGAAGAGATTCTGCGACCACAGCGACGCCAGCGATTATGAATCACGTGGAAGTATAAAGCAGCCTTTAGGATCTAGCAAAGAATTAGTGGAATTCCTATTCCTGTTGTGACTTTGTTGAAGAGAAACCTCATCTCAGAAGAGCCCGGCTTCCATCAGAACCTTACATGAGTGCTTTTTCTAAACCAGAGCCCAGCTGGGTGGAGGTTTGAGAGTTCCTCTGATGTAACCAGCTTAGTTAGTGTTGTGTGATTAACTCATCTCAGGCTTTGAGTGTCGCCTCATAACCTGAAAAAGCCAGAGTGCTGTTTTTGTCAGAGTACATCACCGACTCTGCCCCGGGAAACAGCGGCAGCCTGTACTCACCTCTGCAGGTTTGCCTTTCATCCAGGAAGTTGTGTGCCGCACAGCTCGCCGTGCAGACGCCGCTCTCCGGGTGGAGAGATGCTGGCTGCAGCACTTCATCTGCCTTCTGGCAGCGGAGACAGTCTGAGGCCAGCGGTCCCACGCAGGAGCGGCAGGAGGGGTGGCAGTCTGAGCAGAGGGGAAAAGAGTCAGACGGAGGAGGAAGGAAGGAAGAAAGCTTTCCAGGTTATGTGAGCCCCACTTTGGCAGGTGCTGTGCTGGTTGTACAGTCCCTCCCCACAGCTCTCCACACACTGGCCCTGGAGAAGCAGGACTCCACGTGGACAAGACGTGCAATGGGACATGGAGGGACCCCAGCACGAGGAGCAGGAGCTGTAGCAGACTGACAGCAAAGACGAGAGGAAGTTAACCCCGGAGAGACAGACGCCTGTCCTGTTCGGTCCGGTCCGGTCCGGTCCGGTCCTGTCCGGTCCGGTCCTGTCCTGTCCTGTCCGGTCCGGTTCTGTCCTGTCCGGTCCGGTCCGGTCCGGTTCGGTCCTGTCCTGTCCTGTCCTGTCCTGTCCTGTCCGGTCCTGTCCAGTCTGCAGAGGATCTGCTCACCTCTGCATCTGCTGTGGTCGTCCTGGTAATGCCCAGGTGGGCACTGAGTTAGGCATTTCCCATGATGCAAAGCAGCTCCTGGAGGGCAGCTCATGCATTTGGGGTTGTTGGGGAAACAGGAGGTGCAGGACGAGTCACAAGCTGTGAAAGACAGCATAAATGTGTCATGCTCCATCCAAGACCCAGTTCAGACCACGTTTTAAGGGTTCACTAACAGACGAACCTGGAAGTCACTGACTCAAATGAATCTTCCTGAAAAAACAGAGCTTCAAGTCAATGCTCTTCTGCGTGGGTGTCCTTAAAGATGAAGCTACCTGTGACTTCAGGAGCTGCATCCTCTGAGTTCAGCCAAACCATGTTCTTCATCATGCAGACCGTGATGGAAGGAGTTGAAGCATCACCTCCTCACTGATCAGTAATTAAGGGGGGGGGTTGGTGCTTCGGTCTAGTCTGCAGGTCAGAGAGCACGCTTTGCCCTTTTATCTCCAACATCACTCCACAAACTCCACTGACATGTTGAGAATGTTTTACACTCAACAGAATCCATTATGGAGTCATGAAGTCTGGGATTCTTCTTCTGAGTCCTCTGAGAGTCCAACAGAGGGTTCTGGGAGTCTGGATGGATCACATGACTCACAGGACTTCAAGCCTTTATTGGACACAACCTTTTCATTGATTGCAAATGACATTAGGTCCATTTGATCAGTTGAGTTTCTTCTTTAAACTACATTCACACTTGTGTGAATCTAGATATAAAGCTCAAATAAAAGAATGCGATTTTGAAAAAAGAAACAATGTAAAAATAAGAAAATTAAGTACTCAAATGGACAAATGCACATGGGAGATGGTCTGAAAATTCACATGTGGATGACTGAGCTTTCCCCTCAGTATCAGAAGAAGCTCAGCAAGCTTATCTGAGAGCCCCCCACCCCCCATGTATTACAAAGTGACCCTGAAAAAAAGGACGCTGGAGGTCAACAGCCCTAGGTCACACAGAATGTGAACAGAGTTCTGAGTAAAATCTGGAGGGACGGTGTGTCAGGCCCTCATGAGGAGCAGAAGGGCCAGAGAAGCCCCTGAAAGCCCAGTGCCTGTTCTGGTGCTTTTATTTGCAAAAAGAACTCATGTGCTGCTCAGTCTGCATCACCCAGGAGGGTGTAGTGGTGGTGGTGGTGGGGGTCCTTCTCCTTAACCTCAAGAATAGAAACTATGCATATTTATGTAGAATCTGTTTACTTGGGATGCATCAGAGGGAACAGTTCATTATCTTTGCTCGCTCTTTGTCAGCTCTGCTCGTTGACGACTTTTCATTTTGGGACCAAAGTGGTAAAAAGCCCCAGAGGGATGCTAGAAGAACAAAACAGGTCTAAACAAACCGTCATCTCCATTCCACCAACAACAGTCAACCTGTACCTGCCTGGAGTCTCTGCAACACCAAACCTATCAGATACTGAATCCTGATTGGACTGCAGAGCAACATGAGAGCCTTCAGCTGTTTCTCTTTTCTACACGTTCATAGCATCTCCAGTAAAAACAAGACATGTCCAGGCTTTGAGTAGCACCCATAGACCGTTTAATAAGAACTTTAAGAGTATTCATGTCCATGGTAGCTCCGAGCATTCAAACATTTGCCTCCACAGTTTATATTTTAGAGCAGATGTCAATTTTACTGCAATCTGAGGAAAAATCCATCTGCTTCTCTAAGAGGGCAGAAAACAGAGCCGCTTCACCAACAATGAAGCTGCTCTTCATCCATAGTGTCCACTTATGCTGTCCTGTTACCTAAAGCTGCGGGGCCTGGGATGGAGGGGGTCCCTGAGATTTGGGGAAAATGAGACATTAGAGGCTGAGCTGTAAGATGAAGACGGCTCATGGAAGCTGGGTTTCTTTAAACCACCACAGTGTCTCTACCATGAACAGACCTTCAGGTAGCACTGCATTATGGGATGCTGTCAGTGACAGCTGCATCTCTGCTGCATTCATAAACGGTTTAGACTGACATGTTACCCATTTGTGTTACCAACATTACAGGTCTGGATAAAAGGTTTTACCGTAGCAAACAGCGTCTTGACTGTAGAACCCGGCGCCACAGTCTGGGACGCACTGGCCATCCCTCAGCAGAGCAGCTGGGTCCGAACACGAGGTACAGTCCTGCAGACCCGGCCCGGTGCACTCAGCACAGGAGTCATGGCAACCTGCAGGACACAAACACAGCAGTGTGACTCCTACAGTAAATAACTATAACCTCAGGTTTCTCTTTTTAAGGGAATTCTAATGTAAGGTGACGCAGACGTGGTTTTAATAAAGATATATTCCAACACAGCTTTATGAATGGAGAAAGCAGTGTCCAGAAAATGAAGTTTCTAAAAACAAACTGGAGTCTACACATGTCAGGTTGATTTTAGCTCTAGATACATTTCTATATCTGCTTCATATGATTTGAAAGCCCAGGGCTGTGCTGCCTTTTGACCCCACTGGAGAGGGAGAACCTCCTCGCTCCTCCATGAACTCCTGCTTTCAGTTATACAGTTCTTCTACAGTGAGATCCGGGCTGTAGAGGACAGCTACAGCACGTCTGTCTGCACAAACACCTCCACTTTACTCATTCTTCCATTTCCTTCGAGAAATGAGACAAAAGTCAAAATCTCAACTAAGAAATTAGCCCTTCTCACAGCCTGAAGGAGAAAAAAGTCCAAACAAAAGCTGAATGAAGGGTTTCAGTCTTTCTTCTGCGGGTGGATGACTGTGTCTATTTGAACAGGATGGGGTTCATGCCATCCACAGCAGGTGATTCTGAAAACCGTGGCCCCTCCAAACCTCTCCTCTTTTCAGACTAAAGAAGAAGACCACAGATTTTAATGTTCAAAGCAGCTCAGTCTTCAGAAAATGTCAGTGTGCCACGAAGTAAGAAGTCCTATTTAGATCACAACATGGAGAATAATGGAGTTTTAAAACAGCTTTATTCAGAATGGGATGTATACTGGACCAAATGCTCAGGTGCTTCAAAGTCAAACTTTCAGGTTTTCTTCTGAAGATATTTCACAGCAGAAGACTTTCCAACAACCGCTCAGCTCTCAGCTTTCCAGGACGTCTGTGCAGAGCCGGAAACGATGACGAGACGAGCTGCTCGAGTGCTTTAAAGCCAGTGCAGAAAGGTTGATTATATATATTTATATGAGCGCTTTATTTTCATGTCTTTCTTGGTTTATTTGACATTGATTAAAAAGCATCTCTCCAAATGTACCAGAGTTATCCCTTCAACACAAAATCTTTAACAAACTGTAACTTTTCGACCGTTAACACGATAAAAGAATGATCGTGTTAACGGTTGAAAAGTTACAGTGAATCAAACGACATAAACACTTGAGCTCTGGTGTTAAAGGGTTAACCAAAAGACGAAAGAGACTCTCTCAGAGTAAGACTTTCACCTGCAGTCTGTGGACAGGTGGCACATCTATCTCCTTAAAATCTATAGAAATTAAATGACCTAAACCAGAGTAGAAATGGAAATAAACATTTTAAAGGTGAGAATACAATGTCAATAGAAATGAGCAATAGAAAGAATAAGAAAGAGTAAAATATAAATACTGGATAAGAAGATTAGACATTGATGGGATTGACTGTCACTGTCAGATATTCAAAAATCTCTTTTCACTTGAAGTTAAACTGGAGGCTACCTGAGAAATCCATCAAAAGTGATCCTTTGATTTTTGAATCTTATATTTAGTGTTGTGAGTCACTAGGACCTGAAGGACACGTGTGGTCGGACCGCTAACTCCACATTCATTTGAGGACGTTTTCTTTCAAGGATGTTGAAGATGTTTTTACTGTGAATTGCAGTAAAATAAATGAAAGAAGGAAGAAGAAGTAAAGATTGAAGTCTCTGCTGTGATGGACAGACTGACATCTGTCATCATCACGGCTCTCTCTCTGTGCTCCACCAGGCTCCTGTCCTCTTACGTTTCATTTCTATCTTGAGCTTCACTTTGACTTCCTCATCATACCTCCATGGTTTTTCATGGCTTTCCTTAAATGTAATATTCATGCACGTCTCTCTGAAGCTGACTGGAGCATGACTGAGCTCTGTCTAAAGTCAGAGGCAGAAATGTGCTGATCATAATTCCGTCCTGTGAAAGGCCTTTGATATTCTTGTGACCTCACACACATACTTACACCCCCCTCCTCAAAACTGTTGCATCCAACAAGGGGATTACACATCCTTTACCTCACCTCTCTACGGAAGGCAATTTACTCTTCAGGGTGGCCTGAAGTGTAAAGCTATCAGCAAATGTGATCCTGGCAGAGCAGTTTCCTCAAAGCCTCTTCTGCATAAAGCAGGCCAGACTGAAATGAATCCACATTCATAATCTGGTCTCTGTCCCAGCAGGCCTGGGGAGAACGCAATCACTGTGGCTCACGTCCCAAACCTCCAAACACAGACCAGATGAGAGGAGAGATTTCAACTCAGCATTTAGACAGAAGCAGGTGAAGGAAATACAGAGATGTCAAAGCAAAACTGAACCAAATCTGTGACTACAACCAGATGAAAAATGAAATGCAGTTTTTTACTCACAAAAAATGATACATGGACTCAAGCAAAACAAAGTCAGAAAAGAAAAAGTTTAGCAGCCTGCAGGCCTTTTCTGTGCTCGCATGGACAGCATAACAACCCCAACGTGTAAAAGACCAACTGAGGATTAAGATTGGAGTAAAGACAGGGAAATCTGAAAGGATAAAACATTTCATATTAACTCATTTGTTTTAGGACACTCACTGATGAGAACCTGAAAGAACCCAAAAAAGAAATGACAGAAGCACGATGCTGTCACAGAGCTCAAAGTGAGAAACAAACACTGATCAAAACCAACAACATTATAGCCTTTCTGTAACGATCCAATGAAAACATTTTCAAAGCTTAGTGTGTTAGCAGTTCTGCTACATCCATGAAGTTGGACTTCTCACTGTATAAAGCTGATAAATAAATAATTAAAAGAAACTAAATGATTTTTAGAAGCAGTGCAAGCCAAATTCATAGTTCCAGTTCTCTAAATATCTGATTGTTGGATGGTGCACCACCACTGGTGTAGACCATCGACCCCGGCCAACACCTCAACGTGGGCCCATATGGTTTGAGCTCAAAACAGTGTGGACAAACACAGGTGGAGCCACCATGGAAGCTGCAGACAAACCCACCTGAGGCCCACCGATTCACTCCAAAGGTAAACGTTGGTATTCCAACAGGAAGTACCTGATGGCTCCAGAAGTCAAATCCCATAGACTTCTATGGAGACATAATAGCGGTTTGTCATTCTGTCGGTCAGAATAAACATTCCTGCTCTCATACATTTTTTTTTACATGTTTTAATAATCCTCTTTTTTTATTTTGCTTTTTTAATTTTTGCTGTAGTGCAAGTAATTTAAAATTCTGATTGACCAATCAGATAAATAAAAATATGTTATATCCTGTCGAATGACTGAAGCCTTTGACAATCTCCTGAGCTGCTTTCAGGGGAAAGGGTGTGGTCTTCTAGCATGGTCACACCTGATTGGAGAAAGTGGTTGCCATAGAAATGTGGCCTCAGAACAACTCGGACCAGTCACTGCTTAGTACTGACGATGTCTGCTTCCAACATGGCGACGGATGTTTCACCAAAAGACTGAGAGAAATGATCACATCTTGACATTTTGTAAACATTGTTTTTCCAACAAAAACGTCTCAGAAGAAAGTTCAGATCCAGGTCAGTTAGCTTCAAGGAAGGAAAGAAGTTCCACAACAAGCATAACAATTTATGTTTTAACAACATGTGAAGATTCTTTCTTACAATTTGTAATATTTCATATAAAAGATCTCAGAATCCAATTGTTTTCACCTGAACTTCTGATGTAACAACCTGTAATCAAAGTTTGAAAACTTTACGGGAGGATAAAGAAAATGACCAGGCCTCCACTGCATTAACTGATAGACTGGTTTCCTCTGAAAAAATATTGTTTCAATGAACACAAAAACTAAAAGCATCATGAAAATTCGCTGCTAGGATCTCTATTTCTCATTTCCCATTCATTTGCAGTTTAAACTCAAACATTTAGAAAAAGCTAACTCCATTTTGACAAAACACATGGAAACACAAAGTCACCTGTCTCCTGTCCATTTCTCTACCAGTAGATATTACACTGAAGATTACAGCAGTGACCACCAGGGGAAACTTGTGAGAGGTACAATTCCTGCAGGACTTCACCAACACACTGGAGTCACATACGTCATATCTGTCTAGTTTCCTTTTCCATAACTGTTACTGGTGGTGTTATTTATTGTCACATGACGGCCATACTTACGGTGACATTGGTTGCCGTGGTTTTGGAACGACCCCGGAGGACAGGCCACCAGACACTGACTGCTGTCCGGGCTCAGAAGAGGCCACTGGGAGCTGCAGGTCTGGCAGTCCCACCTGCTCCAGCAGGTGGAGCAAAAGGGTGGGCAGTCTGATGGGTAAGAAAAAAACCCATCAAATACTACAACACAACCTATTTCTGTCAGCATGAGCACTCCCAACACAGTAATGACACAGATTCACAGCATTGGGAGTTAGCTCAGCTACAAACAACAAACACACAAGTAGATCACGAATGTGGTGGTGGTAGCAGGTTCTTCTAGGAGGGCGCTAGGACTGGAGAAAATCCTTCAGATTAAAACTGTTTCTGAGTTTTTCTCTATTTAAATCCTGATGGATCAGAGGTGGATGGAAAGCTGCCATTTCTGAAAGTTCTGGTTTGTGACAAATCCTGATGGATCAGAGGTGGATAAAGCTGCCATTTCTGAAAGTTCTGGTTTGTGACAGAGAAACAAACTACTCTGTTCTCCACTCAATACTGATGCATCCACTAGCAGACAAATAGAATGTCTTTGTTTTCCTTGTCAGAGCTTGAGTCTGAATCTAAACCGTATGACTCAATAAACCCAATTTTACTTACTGTTTTTTGTGCTAAGCTAATGTTAGCTTGGGGTTGTGAGGAGCTATATGCTAGTGGGAGAGAGCTTAAACAAAGGGTTGATGGGAAGCTAGCAAACAGCTAGCTCACAGCTAGCTAGCTCTTTAGGGCAGTGATTCTAAATTATTTTCCCCCCAAAGAAGAACTTATTCTTTTCTTTCGCCCCCCAACTTTCTGCGGCAAATATTGTTGGTATCATTAGTTAATTTGCTCAAGTTAAGTGTATATCTTAACTTATATATCTATATATAAGAGATATATATCTCTTCAAAATATTGTAATATTGTAACTTTATTATCGTTAAAGAATATATATTTTTTAATTCTAATTTCTGTTTATTAATTTTTCTTTTTTCTTTTTTTTTTTTAGAATTTTCCAACTTCCAGGAAAAGTAAAAACAATCTTTCCTTGTTTCCCTCCACCAGTAGTGATGGAATTCTGTCTTTCTCAGAGATTCAGTTCTTCTGCATTGGTTCTCTTGAGCAGCTCTTTCTGCTACCAATGGATTTTTAGGTTGTTTTTTATTTAATTTATTATCAACTACTATGTAGGATTATACACAATATCCATCACTAATTTAAACATGTGTTTATTTGCATGATGTGTATATTATTTATATGCTTTTATTTATTCCTTCCAGATAAAACATACAAAATAAATTAAAAGGACTAATTATTAACTATTCAGTTTTTAACTCTTTATATTTTAAGCTTTTTTTCCTTTTAAACACATTTGAAGTGAACAACACAAAACTTTCAACTACAATCCAAAATACAAAAGTGTGTAAAACCAATTCATAAAGATATTTATTCACAATAACATTAAGAAAGACAAAAGAGTCTGAGCTTTGAGGATGAAATCTGGTTCTTCTGTCAGTAATGATCTGAAGATTCTGCTCAGGTTGATAGTGGAGTTCTAGAGAATGATTTCCTGCAGATTCTCTTCCTTCAGACTACCAATAATAGGTTCCAGTTTTTTCTTCGTTACTAATGATTTCATCTTCTTTACGTTTCTGTTGTCTCTCTGTAAGTTTTTGTTCTTTCTGGGTTTTTATTTTTAGAATAAACTTAAGTTCTTGTTTCCCCATTTATCTGTCCCTTGTGCATTTTTCCATCTTTATTCACCTGTTTCTGTCATCCTGAACGTCTTAGGTTGGTTTACTTGTTCTTGTCTGGATCTCTTTTTGCTCCTGTTGCTTGTGTTCTGTTTTTTGGTTCATTTTGTTGTTTGATAGATCAGAATGATCTTTTTATGTTACTCAGCTGTGTGTGTGTGTATATATTTTTTTTTTTCAATTTTGTGTAAGAGTTAAATTCTTTTCCACAGAAAATAACAAGTATGAATTACTTAAAGATAGAAAAAAGGGTATCTGCAGAATGAACCAGCATTTGTACCTTCACAGACTTGTCCTTCAGGGTAGAAGCCAGCTGGGCAGATGGAAAGACAGCGACCGAGATGCAGGTAGGCTGTAGGATCTCTGCAGCTCTCACAGTTATCTGGAGTTTCCAAACATGACAGGCAGTCCTTACGGCACTGAACTGGAAAAAAAACATGGTAGACTCAGTCTTCTTTTAAAAGTTGTCTTTGTGGTAATTTTACTGAGGCAGATCTGCATGATTAAGGATGGGCTCCACTTATTTTTTATTTGTTGCCAAACCAAAGCAGTGCTTCAAAAAATCAAGAAAAAAAAGCCAAGTTTTTCAAAGTGTGACAAAGCAGCCTGACAGATTGAAGGAAAGCGCATGAATGTGCCCACGATGCTTTCTTCATTCTTTCTGACAGGATGCATTTCTGTTTCCACTCATGCTGAGGTAAACACATATGTCATCTCTCATTGCCGTGAATCTGCTCTTTTTTCTCACCATCATGCCACTTTTATCCATTAAGTCCCTGAGTTTTAATCTTCTGCTGTCAAGTCAACCTTTTATTCTTGTTCTTTCTTTGGCTTAAATTGTCAGGTTCCAACATGTGTTCACAGTGCATGTCCACCATTGGCTAAAGCCTTAGTTGATCCAAAACTGTGCAAGCTCCATCAACAAAGCAGCAAAGACTGAAAATCAGCTCTAAACCTGCAAAGACAATGTTTTAAAGACCCTTCAATCTCAGAGTTAGAATTGTCCTCTCCAGTCCTACAATAAGGATGTCTGTGCTAAAGAGGAACTTATCAAGTTATGCTTGGTGTTTTTCATTCTTATTTTGTGATATTTTCTCTCAGAGCAAGAGCAACACAGCTGAAATAAGAACAGCATTTGAACAAAACCTGTGCAGGGCTGTCCCAGGAGCTCCTGAACACAAAAACGGTTTCAGTTGACAGAAGCCACTCGCCACTGTCTGCTTCTGAAACCAGGTTCAACGGGGTTTGTAACTGCTGGATGAGGTAAATGTCATGTTTTGCCTTTTTTTTTTTTTTTGTAGCTCCGATTGTAACTACTGTAGGGATTTCAGCTTCAGCATGTTAACTATTGTCAATCACTTCCATATTCCTGTGAAACAGCAAAGTTTCTGACTGAGAGGGCCTCATGTATTGTATCCAGGTAAAGCCCAGGCTGACAGCAGAACATCTGTACTTGTTGATGGAAACTTTACAGAAGTAAAGAGAAAAGTTGAAGTTCAGTTTTGCATCAAGAGACCTAGACATCGAGGAAAAATCAATTATTCAGAGGACAAACAGACATAGTCATCCAAGCTCCAAGAGAAAAAAACTGAAGTCTGGTATGGCCAAACGACAGTGGGAACTCTGACAGCATCAGGCTGAACTTTCCCACAAAAACCGCAGTCAGGAAACAGGATGAAGAAAGTCTCAGTGAACATACCCGGATGACAGTCGGGGCAGCACTGGCCTTCCTTGATGGTGGCTAAGGTTCCTGGAGGGCAAGTGGGACAGGTGCCTAGATAACAAGTCACCTGGGCATCTCTGCACTCGCAATCCCGACAGCTGCCATCAGTCCAACGAGTCGAGTCCTGAAAGAGGAGAGCCTGTTCTCAGAGGCCTGAAGGCTGACGCTCAGGTTCATGTCAAGAAGGTCACAACGACAGAACGAAGGGTTTGAAAAAAGCCTGGCTGCTTTATCCAAAACAGAAACATAAAAATCCACTCAAGTGAGACATGAACCCTTCAACACCTGAGGCGTCGTCTGTGACGCTTTAACACAAAATCTTTAACAAACTGCAACGTTTCAACCATTAACACGATCGTTCCAGCAGATTGTGAAGTAGAAAAGCGACTAAACTCAGTATGTTGATCATGTTCACAATGAAAAAGTGACAGTAAATCAAAGAACATAAACACTGGAGCTCTGATGTCAAAGGGTTAATAAAACCCTGTTGTGAATAAAAAACATCAAGAATTGAATCTTACAACAAACTCTTTTTCACCAATCAAGTTTTTTCAACTTAATTGAAATAAATCAGTTTTATTACCACTAAACAGTAATGCTGAGCAAACACTCTCAATACCGATCATATCAGGCAATATTAAATATCTAGGTGTTCATTTCTCCTTCAAACTATCAGAACTGGTGCAGCTAAACTACACCCCATTACTGAAAAGCATTCAGGATGATCTAACTCGATGGGTCAACCTGCCCCTGTCACTCATGGGCAAGGTAGCCACAATAAAAATGAACATTTTACCAAAAGTTAATTATCTATTTACAATGATCCCTAAACAACCTCCACAAACATGGTTTAAAGCTTTAGACTCGGCCATATCCAGTTAGAATCAGCCTTAAAACTTTAAAATCTGCAAAAAGATGTGGAGGTTTAGAACTACCAAACTTCAACAATTATTCTATTGCCAACAGATTACAATACATCTTAAAATGGTTAAATAATAATCCAGAAACCAACTCATGGATGGACTTAGAACAGGAGTTATGTGGAAAGATCAACCTGTCAGATCTACCATTTATCAGCCAGACAATAAAATAACACGATAGTTTCCAAAGTATTAACATCAGTACCACCTTAACAACCTATTTCGCAATGTTGTGTCCCTCTGCTGCCATCTTCTTTTTTCTCTAGACTCCCCTCTTTCACCCCCCACCCCCACCTCCCAATCTCTCTCTTCTTCTTTTCTGTCTGGTCCAGCAAAAAAACAAAGAAATACAAAAACAAAAAAACAAAAGAGATACAAACTGAAAAGTTTAGCATGAAATACAACAGGGGTTTATACTCAATAAACCCCCGTTATGACATCTGTCCAACACTAGAGGCTCTCAGCCTGCATCTGTTTGCTCAGCTGTTGGACAGGACAAGTGTAAAAAAAAAATCAACTGGATCCATGTTTTCCCATCAGGCCCATAAGCAGAAGACAAACTCCTCCTGGTTCCAGTCAGATTAGTTAGCAATAAATTACATGAATCCAAAGTGAAACATAACAGAAACACAATGAAGGTTTTCTTCTGTTAACTGTTAACTTTGTTAATTTGTTTTGTTTTCTATGAAAATTTAATAAACTGCTGCATTAAAATGTCTAGAAAAAGAATCTGATGCGATCACAGAAATGCATTTGATGAGTATGCACTGTTAATCTCTTCTTGTTTGCTGGTGAAATACTTTTGTCAGAAACCAACAGTAAGCTGGAAGAGCAAAAATGAAGTAATAGAGGCCTGAAAAGATGAAAAAAGTTAAACTATAAAACTCTGCAGGAGAAGGTTTGAGAAACCTTCAGAAAGATTTAGGCCATGGGGTCAAAAAAAAGGATTGTTTTCTAGACTAACCCAGCCTGTATGATTTATTCATCTCTGCCCCAAATGCTTTAATTAATCCACTGGAGTGTTAATCCTCCACGTTCGTCTTTCTGCAGAGCTGAATATGTGGCTGTTTACAGAGTAGCCTCCTCCACACTTAGACTCCCGCTCTCACCTCTCTGAATCGACTAGATTAAACAAGTCTTTGCGTCTCCCACACAGTTTGGATTTCCTGCTAGACTTTGCAGAAAAAATCAGCCCAAAGTTTTGAATGTACCTTGTAGGGTTTCCCTCTGTGCACGCAGTGAGCTTTCTGCTGTGAACACTCAGGGCAGCACTTTCCTGGCAGGTGAACAAGCTCCAGATCCTGTGAAGGTTTGAAACAGTTAGAATTCCACAAGCACTTTCCTTAATAATAATCATTATGATGCATTTTACTAGAAACACTCAAGGAGACTGTACAAAGTAAAATAAATATAAAAACACAATAACATGACTGTAAAAACACAATAAATAAGTTGACATCTTAATAAAATCAGGTTACAAATGAAGGAAAGTTATGAGTTAAGGAAAGAGGATTTAAACAGATGAAAGGTTCTGAGTTTGGATTTAACAACTGAAAAGGATTCAACGTTACGAAGGTTGGGGGGCAGGGAGTGCCTGAGGTGGGGGTCGAGCGACTGAAGGCTCTGCTCTCCATGGTGACCAGACGGGTTGAAAGGATGGAAAGCTGAAGGGAAGAAGAAGACCGGAGAGAGCGGGAGGGGGTCTTCATATGCAGAAGATTAGACAGATATGAAGGAGGCGTGTTATGGAGGGCTTGAAACGTGTAGAGAAGAAGTTTGAATTGAATCCTGAAAATAATCGGGGGCCAGTGCAACTGTTGGAGAACGGGAGTGATGTGGTGGAAGGAGGGAGTTCTGGTGATGATGCGAGCAGCTGAATTCTGGACCAATTGTAGTTTATTTAGAGAAGTGACCAGACTATGAACCAGAATGGAAGCTGATTGGATGGTGAGTGAGGGGCGGAGACGATTAATATTACGTAGGTGAAAATAGGCAGATCGAATAAGGGTATTATGGTGAGACTAAAAGAATAATGAACTGCCAAGAATGATACCCAGACTCTTAACAAGTGGGTAGGAAAACTGAAGAGGAGTCAATGGAAAGAGTGGATTTGGAACCTACAAGGAGTGACGCTGCGGCATGCTGGTTATGCAGTTGTCTCCAGAGGAAGAGGCTCCAACTACATTAGTGTCTCCAACATCTAATTCTGTGCTCAGCCTGTAGTATTGGGGTGGGTGTGTGGTGTGTGTGGGGGGGGGGGGTGAGGTGAGGGGATTGGGGATTACTTGTGGATCTGGGGGGGAATTATGTGTCTTATTGTATTTTGCATTTTTTTTTATATTGCGTTTGTTTAAGATGTTTTATGTGTAAAGCACTTTGTGTTATTCTATATATGAAAAGTGCTATAGAAATAAAGTTGATTGATTGATTGATTGATTGATTGATTCAGTTTTGTCACTGTTGAGTTTGAGGGAGTTTCAAGTAAACCAGGTTTTATTTTCAGACGGACAGGAGGAGAGGGGGGAAGGTGGAGGAGAGGAGTTTACTGGATAGATAGAGCTGGGTGTCATCAGCAAACAATGAAAATCAATGTTAAATTTACAGAATAAACTGCTGAGGGGTAGGAGGTAGGTTATGAAGAGTATAGGATCAAGAACAGAACCTTGAGGAACACCAGAAGAACTAGGTGAGAATTGAAATTGAAATGATTTCAGTTGGATACATTACAGCATTGGTGCAGTTTGAGAAGTTAGAATCAAACCAGCGGAGGATGGAGTGAGATATGGTATCAAATGCTGCATTTAAGTCAATGAGGATGAGGATGGTGACGAGTCCAGAATCAGCTGCTCGGAGAGGGTCAGTAGTGGTTTTCAGCAGGGCAGTTTCAGTGCTATGGCGGGGGCGGAAACCTGACTGAAATTCAAAAAGACCATTTTGATCGACATGAAGGTGAAGTTGAGAGGCGACTACTTTTGTGTTGGGAGGAGATCGAGCAGACATCTTGACGGTTTGGACTTCTGGATAAGGCGTGATATTTCACTGTGATCGGGGAGCTGGAATGAATTTTAGTAAAAGAAGTAAGGACCTTATATTGTAAAATCTAAGCCTTGTATAATTTTTCATGAACAGGAGACATTTTTTTGGAAAGTCACTCTAGTTGGCAGCATTGGTTTTCATTTCATGAGGTTGTGGAGTGAACCAGGGAGAAGACTTAGTGAAGGATACAGACCGGGTTTTAACAGGAGCAAAAGTGTTGAGAACATCAGAAAGGCTGTTACTATAAAAAGAAACCAGTTCATCAGGGTTGGATGAATATGGAACAGGGATCTGCTGTATATGACAAGAAAGCATTTCCATGGTTACATGTTTTATATTTCTGAGGAAATGAGACGATTGAGCTTCATCTGAGACAAGGAGAGAATGAAGAAGTGGTCAGTCACATAGAGTTCATCTGTGGAACAGTTAGTGGGGGTTAACCCAGAGCAGCAGACCAGGTCCAGGGTGTGTCAGGCATGAGTCTGTTATCAAAATGTACATTAAAATCCCCCATAACCATAACATAAGGAGAGAGAGATGACCGGTGAGTTAGCAGAGGTCCAAATTGATCTAAGAAGTCCCTGTTCGGGTTTGCAGGGCGGTAAACCACAGTCCAGGAAGCATGAAAGCAGTGCACTCACTGGAACTGAAGGAGGGGAGGGGGACAGAGAGGACTCTCCACGTCTCGTGATAAATCACCACGAGACCTCCTCCATGGCCAGAGCAACGTGGTTGACAGAGGTAAACAAAGCTGGGAGGGGAGGAGTCATTCAGTAGAGAAAAGTCATTGGGTTGTTGTCAAGTTTCTGTCACGCAGAAAAAGTTGAATTTACGTTTCAAAGTTAAATCCTGATCAGCTGACCCTTGTTTGAGAGAGAGCGGATGTAGGCAGGAATGTTGTGAGGTTCTAATCCAGTTGCATGAGCAGGATTAGGTCGTGTTTCTCCCCTGGTGTGTAGTACAGGTCCTGTTTGAAAGGTTTTCACATCCGTACTGAAACTGGAATGTTTCCACCAGAAGCCAAAGCTGCTGCTGTGAGGATGCCAGACGATCTCTGAGGTGTTTGGTGGGATTGTTCTTCAGCCAACATTCAGTCATGTTCATCAGAATTAGGTAGAAGGTTCTGTTCACATCAGGTTGTGGCTCGTGTCTCTCTGAGTTTAGACCCCAGTGGCACATGTTTGAGGGGTTATTATTATCATCGGTGCAAAACATCTGCGCCTCCATCATTGCTGTTTCTTTGGTCTGATTGTCACAGTTCACCAGCCTGCAGATGAAGGCCGGCAGGTTCCTTTGTATCAGTTTCCTGGAGATGCGTTTGAGGAGCCCATGTTGGCTGTGGGGGCCCTTTGCACATGCAGACATGTCATTGATAAGATATTTCATTATTATGAACACTAAACAGTTGTGTTGGAGATGAAAAAGTTTTGCTCGAGTTTTCCTTAAAACAAATTCAACACATTGGCAAATAAATCTAAGCTAAATGGAGGGAAATATGAATGCTGATGCTCTGCTTAGAGCCCCTTCTTTTAGTGAAAGAGTGCTGAAAAACATCTCCATGTTGTGAGTGCATTTGTTAAATAATTAGACTACTTACAGCAAAATTGTCCTAGTTTAAAGAACATAATATCTTCACTTTCTTTTCTCCTGCTGGGCAATGAGGGACAAACAAAGGACTTCTTCTTGTTTGATTACTGGAAGCGCTGCCTTCCTGGACTCTCCAGGAATGATCTCATTGGTCATTTCTGTTCTCACCATGAGAGTGTCTTCAGTACTTCCTCGTATGCTTTAGAGAATTGTTCTGAATAGAGGTTCTTTTGATATTTGGAATGTTTGGATTTGTTCCTGTTTAACAGGAGAAAAGCGGCTCATACGAGTCACTTTTCTCCTTTAGAATCTACTGGAATCTTTGAAAAGAAAACCTGCAGAATCATCAAGCATGCTTTCAACAACCTGAGACAACTTCATTAGAAGCACGGCAGTTCTGGTTTCAATTCTTATTGTTTTAAAAGTTTCAAAATAAAAGTAAATAAACTCTCTTTTAGACCAAAAGTAACATTATTACTAAAGTGATTTTTCCCTCTTTCTGCCCGTCTTCTGTCTGTTGACTCATGTATGTTATTAAACTCACACCACACAAACACTCACACGCAAACAAACGTACACCTTCTCACACACACACACATTCAGAAGAGTCGTCTTGTTGACATTAGATATAAACTCATGACAGTTAAACTTAAAATGCATGAAAATTAGATTATTTAACAATAACCATAATAATGAGCCCACATTCACTTTAAAGAAAGAAAAATAAAGGAGTATGAATACATTTGATACAAAATAAAATAAAATCATTGCATTGAGTTGACATGGCAACCAGCCTGGAGCAGCAGATTCACCAGATTTGTAAATGTTTCAACAAATGATGCAGCAGTCCAGTTTTACTGGGTTGTGACAGGATGAGCTGTGTGGTTCAGCGGGGGAGCGCTGCAGCTTCATGTCATCATTTCTGCTGGAAATAGTAGATTCAAAGCCCGAGCTTTGTTACACATCATTAGTTTCATCTTCTATGTCAATTTGCTGCACATTAACCTTATTACGATCTATGATGGTAGCAGTCAGCCATGAATGGTCCTGTGCCCCCCCACCAGCCAGTGCAGCAAATACAGGTTCATGTGAACAAAACAGCCAGCACATCTTCCATTAACTTTAAGTAGTCGGTTTATAAGCCAGGAAATGGGATTTCTGGGTGCTGACATGTTAAATGTTTCAAAAAGTGAAGATGGCAGTTTGTAGCTGAGAAAGCAGTGAGAACACCTATTAGCATGAGAAAAGTTACCTTTCATTCGTTTACTGCTTTAAAGGCGCTTTCATCACATGATAAATTCTCATGAAATTACCCTCTTTTGCACTGCTGTCAAAAAATGTGTTTCTGACGCCGCGGCCGCATGTGGGAGGAGCTACCAGCTCTGTCTGTGGATACCTGACTTAGAATGAATGGAAGACATATGATGTTGAGGAATACGGTTTATTTATTGTGAAGACTTTTACAAAACATCAGTAATGTCTCCATGTTTGTATTATAATTATAATTATAATTAAAAGATTTACCGGTACAGGGGGCTGTGGTCTGTATGACAGCTGCTTCTGCTGTGTTTCTGTGTCTCTGTGGCTGAGCTTGAAGGCTGACTGTTTTGTATTAATATGACAGGGAAAAATAAAGTTAGGAGACCTCCACCGCGGGAGCAAAAGCTGCCGATTTTGTCCAGAGTGTAATCCGCCTTCACCCAAAGGTAGCTGGACGAGTTCTGACGGATAAAGCAAAAAGATGAAAGTTCTGGACAAAAACGATCGCTTTGGATTAATATTCTTCCCGCTGATCGAGTCACTGAAAACGTCCCGTGCCCAAAGCTGAGTTCCTGATAGTCAACTCACCTCTGCCGCACAAATCGCATTCGGAGTGAAAGCACCTTAACGTTTCCACGATAAAGGAGCTTAAACTACTCTCAGGGTGTAAATTCAAAAATTGTTTAAAAAACTGGACAAAAAACAAGCTGTTAACATGAGCTCATAAAAGAGATGGTTTCACACTAGACATTTCTGGATGACACCACAGCATTTTAGGTTTGATCCAGTTCAACAGATGACTATTTGAAGTCAGTTTGAGTCGTGGAATTATTGTCTGAAGCTAATCTGCAACAGAACCATGGAGATGACAGCACAGCACAGTGAGGGTTAGAGAGCTGCTCATCATCCCAGTAAGATGACAGCAAAACCTGAAGGAGCTGAACTCCTTATTCTGAAAATGCTACTGAGAGTCCAGAACACATTCAAGCACAACATGACCCAACACTTAAAACCACCTCTGCCCAATGTAGCTTTGTAGATAATAAATGTCTACACTCAGCATCAAAATCAAAATTACCTGGGGACATTCAACGTGTCCGCACTCGGCTGTCCTGCAGAGCACCTTCCCCTGGTCACACGTGCAGAACTCGCAGCCTGTGATGTTCCACATGTCTCCATGGTAACGGACTGCATCCTGGTACAGGCAGCTTCCCTTGGAAGGCACGCACTGCTCACAGCACTGGCCTGCACGCCTCACTTTGGTCTGACCCTGGAAAGACAGATGGTGACCTTTAGAGAGGGTTTCAGTGAGAACTGCAAACAAACAGATGAGATCAGTCAAAATAAATGACAAGGAGCCTAAAACATGTTGTGGTGCATAGAAAGAGAAAGAAATAATGGCTAAGACTGTGCTGCATGGTAGGAACAAATGAAAACATTAAAGGTCCTAAAGGAGTCCGGTGTCTGGAAGATATACTATTGTGCATTTACAGTGAAGGTTTAGTTTAGCTGTTACAGTTAGCTCCACAGAGAAAGTGTTTGTGTTAGCCTGGGGGCGGGGCTGGCAGCACAGTCTCTTCCTGAAAGGGGCGGTTCTTAAGGCTGGTTTATACTTCCAAACAATTTGTAATTGCTGGCCCAAAGTTCAGTCGCACGCAAATCACGTCATTTAACTTGAATTTACTTAAACGATTAGGGTACGTAACTACGCAGAAAACTCTGTTCAGAAAAATACATTTTAAAACTGAAAATGGTGAAAGCTGCTGAAGAAGTAAAGAAATACCAAACTTCACAGAGAGAGAGAGAGAGAGAGAGAGGACAACTAGAGCAAGTTGCTGAAAAAACCTGTCTTCTTTCTCATATCTTACAGCACTAGAGAATGCAGCTTGTTCCTTTTTTAATTTCTTTTTGTCGTCTTTACATTCCCTGCTTCTGTTTAGAGGATAGACTCATCACTTCCTCCTCTGCCTTTCATGTGCTCACAGATGCAGCAAGTGTCTGAGCAGGAAGCTGATCCTGTTAGAAACAAACGCAGAACACAATCACGTTGCTTGAAAACCATAAACTCCTCAGCCTCCCCAGGAAGGTCTATGCCAGGGTACTGGAGAGGAGAGTCCATTTGATAGTTGAACCTCAGATCCAAGAACAACAGTGCGGTTTCAGTCCTGGCCGTGGACCAGTGGACCAGCTCTACACCCTCTCCAGGTGCTGGAGGGTTTGTGGGAGTTCACTCATCCAGTCCATATGTGTTTTGTGGATTTGGAGAAGGCGTTCGACCGCGGTCCCCGTGGTGTCCTGAGGAGGGTGCTCTGGGAGTATGGGGTCCGGGGAGCCTTACTGAGGGCTGTCCGGTCTCTGTATGACCAGAACAGGTTAGCATAGAAGTAAGTCAGACCTGTTCCCGGTGCATGTTGGACTCCGGTGGGGCTGCACTGTATCCCCAGTTCTGTTCATAGTCTTTATGGATAGAATTTTTAGGTCCAGCCAGGGCCCAGAGGGGATCTGGTTTGGGGACAGCAGGATCTGATCTCTGCTCTTGATTCTGATTCAGAATTGATTCTGATTCTTTGCGGATGATGGTGTTCTTTTGGCTTCGTCAAGACGAGACCTCCAGGATGTATTGGAGTGGTTTGCAGCCGAGTGTGAAGCGACAGCTTTACCCTGTTCTTCTGTCTTCTATGTAGGTTGGCTGTGGCTTCTTCTGGAAGACTCCGCCCCCTCTCCTGAAGCTCTCAGGGAGTGGTGCACAGCCGCCTGCACTTTAGCTTAAATTGTTTGAGTTCTATTTAAGAGAGTCTGTTTCTACTCTATGTCAGAGCTGCTCTTCAGTCCGTTTGTCCTTTTTTTCTTGCCCATCGAACATCATGCTGTTTTAAGTCCTTTTCTGTTTGTGGAGTCTTTCCCACCCAGAGTGCTGGTTTTAGTTATTAAAAGAATTCTGGATCTTCTGTCGCCTAGTCTTGCACCTTGTTCATCTTGATGCTCTGGGACACAACCATTAGAGCAAAAGTAATGCTCACTGTGTAGGGGTCTGACCCCGGGCTTACAGCACCAGCGTTACGGCTCCGATGCGTGCGCCGCAGTCTTTCTGTAACTTTAAAATTGCGAGCGGGACTTCCACTGCAGGCGTTTACGTCTTGCATCTGTGGACCGGCCTCTGCGGCCCTGCGAATCCTTTTCGTTTGGTACAAATTTTGACGGACGCCGCAGCTGAGCTGCAGCTCTTTTTGTGAAGTTGGGGCTATTCACGACTTAAACCGGAAACCACACGAGTGAATGGAAAGTGCATATATTTTCAAAATAAAACAACATTTCCGCTGAACTCGCCGGTTTCAGCGTGTCGTCAACATTTTGTAAAAATTCCGTGCTTGAGGAGTCACACTCAGACAGAGAAGTGTTCTGAAATGACTGGAGAACGAGGGTTTGGCTTCCTGGATCAACAGAGTCTGTGGCTGGAGCAGCAGCCAGTGGAAGCCATCGGCTGGAGCTAGTCCGCTCCCGCAACGTAACAGAGCCGTGATGCTAGCGGTGTAAGCCCGGGGTCAGGCCCCGCCACATTCTCACATAAAGGATTGTTCTAACAAGCTTTGGTACAGCAGAACATGGCCTGCTGCTGTTTCCAGCAGTTATGGGCAATAACATTCACTTTGAAAGGTTTACAACTATAGAACAATCAGTAGCTATTAAGCAAATCTTCAGATGACAACAAAACCCAGAACTTGACATTCTCTTTAAACCTGAAAACAACATTTAACACTTTCCTGCTCACAACAAACCTGTGAGCAGGCCTAAAGCGGTGGCTGCGCTACTCTTCTTCTGATTTCTGGAGGTAGTTGTGCAAGGAAATGTTTGTTTACTGCCCAGTTTTCTGAGACTCTGGGGGCTGAAGGGAGGGAGTCAGGTTTTGAAGGGTTCCTGTTAATGAAAAGCCCTCCATGAATCAATGAATGTCCCAGAGGTCAAAGTCCTGAATCCTTCTACTGGAGACTATTTTTGGTCTTCCTCTGTTTCCACATGCTTTTACTGAGTTTAGAACCTGATTAACTTGCACTGCAGAAAAAATCATGAAAAAAACAAGGAGTAATAAGAATGTGTCAGAATAAGAATGGTTGTTCTGCTCTGCATCCTGCAGGCCAGGATTTGGACACCCCTACAATTCACAGTCAATGACATTGATCTGAATGAGCCACTCACCTTGTCACAATTTATTTGGGGGCAGGTGTTTGTGTGGCATTTTGACTTGCCCCTTTCACACACACAGGTGGTGCAGCCGTCCTTCTGCCACTGCTCGCCATGCTGCAGACACACAGAAACATGAACACACAGAGAGGGCTACGTGACTAACTTCAATACATGGAAAAAGCTGCTTTACATCTGCTTGAAGAAAATCTGAGCTGAGCTCAAAGACCAGAAAAGTTGGACAGATGTGACTGTTACAGTCGTGGGTTGTGGATCTTCTGACACACAAGGTGTATATTTGAATAAAACCCGTCTGCATTTGAAGGTTAAGCTTTATTTCTATTGATTAGGTTTGTATACATTTCTTGTTTAACCAGATGAAGTGAGAAGGAGAGAGAGAGGGATGTGAGCGATTTGTGTAAAGGTGAATTTCTTAATGATATATTATGTTATAAAATGTTGAGAGCATCAACATCTGTTTAGAGTTTCAATGTAAAAAAATCATCCCTTTTGTTGTGGAAAATGTCCCAATAATGCCACAGCACTGTCCCAGATACAATATACAGCATGTAAACACACAACACACTTGTATTGAACATGCTAACACATGAGTGAACACATGAACACATTCAGTGTCATTATCGGCATACCTGGTGCTGTTTTCCAGCGGACAGACATGGGTTGGACACACACTGAGGACAGCAGCGACCTGGCTGGATCACCAAGTTCTCATGCTGAGGAAACATCAAGCTGTTAATGTCAGAGTTTCTGTTTGTGAATTTGATCTGAAACAAGCTGACAGCAACAGAATCTTCAGACTGAATCCTTCCAATCTCTGATTGTCTGAACAACTGCAGGCTCCATCTCTGAACTCTGAAACACCTACAGTACACAGCTCAGCAGAAATCCGACTTTTGCATGAAAATTACAAAAAAAAGAAAAAAGAAAAATCCCATCAATACTCTGAATCATAGGTAAATGGAAGGCAATACATTTATTTATCTTAAAATAATATCTTAGGAGAAAAGTTCAAACAGTAACCCTTTAATAACCTCCTCATCACTATAAGTGGTTGTGAGTCAGCTTGACGACAGCCTCTTATGCTGTCCACAGGAGGAGTCATTGACCTCTGAACCAGGGCCCTCCACCAGAACCAGAACATTTAAAGAACCAGACACTTCTCTGATTTACTCTTCTCCTGTAAAACTCAGAGAAAGAAAATCTTCACAATGATAATCACCAAAGAAATGTTCTTCTTTTGTGATTACTGTTTTCTGAGTCAAGTTTTTCAACTTCAAAATGAAAAAAATCAAATGACTGCAATGAAAAAAGGAGAGTGTGATTTAGTCTGCAGCCTGAGGAAAACCAGTTGCATTAGGAACACTCACCGGTCTGCAGACCACCCGCTGACACTCCACCACTGAACACTGGGCCCTCCCGTCCCTGCACACACATCTGGAGCAGAGGGCGGGGGTCCACTCCTCACCGTCTCGGTAGGCCGTGCCCTCCCAGAAGCAGGACTCTGTCACACAGCCCAGAACAAACAGGTGGACATTCAAACATGAAGGTCAAGTATTGCTGCTTTGTCCTGAAACCAAACAAGAACCTCTTCATTGAATGAGGATCAGCAGTGCACAGTTAGAAACAGAGAAACTGTGGAAATCCAGTGAGACTGATGATGGGAGTCACGCGATGTCCACCCTCTCTGCTCATTCCTAAACAAACCATAATTAGCTGGAGGTTTTTGTGTTGCAGCTGCAATCTCAACTTTATTTTACAACTCTGTTTTCCATAGGTTTTCTAAACTTGATTTAGCATGTTTAGAGGTGAATGTTATGCTCTACAATTGAAAAATGGAAGTGGAACTGACTCAGCCAATCGAGGTCTTGCTCATTCTGGCCTGGATCAGTTCTTTGTGATGAGCTCTTTGGTCCTTGTTCTGAGTAATGTTGGCATTTTTATTTTGTGAAGGTTAAAAGACTTGCAGTGAGGAGATCATCAAGGATAAAGCTGTTGACAGTTCTGGAATCTTTTATTTCACAGAAATCTCTCTTCTCATTTATAACTAATCAACTTTTTTCTGATTTTTTTTCCAAGCTTCCTGTTGTTTCTGAGTGTCTGCAAATAGCAATGATGCATCCGCCCCTGTGCATTAGGACAGCAGTTCTGACATGTGACACTGAGTCTCTTTCACTTTAGAACCCCACAAGATTCTGATTTTTTTAATTCTGATGCTGAATTTTGTGTAGTTAATTTTTCTGAATTTCTCATTTGTGAATTTTCTTCATCAAGCTGGTATTTGTGAAGGATGAACGTGTAGAAAACGTCCATATCAAATGAGTCAAAGCTGAATTCTTGTCTGAAAGTATAATGAGATTAAAGACCTTTAGCGCTTCCTAAAAATAAGCAATAAGCCTAAATATGATTGATTAAAAAAGCTTAAAAGCAATGAAAGAAGGTGACGGGGTGCAGGAATCATCTCTCACCTCCACTGCTGCTACACTTTGGGCAGCACTCAGCAGCCGGGAGGATCAAACTTTGGTTGCTCGGACAGGTGAGGTGGGGGCAGGGGAGCGGCCTGCAGGAGACACTCCCCCTGGAGCAAACACACACCGAACATGGCGAGGGGCTCCACTGGCTGTCATGCTGGGGGAGGCAGAGAACAGACACACATGGAAGTGAGTGCCGTGTGGGGACGAAGGCTGCCGTCTGTAGACCCCGTCACCAGTCTGAAGGACAGCCTGGAGAACCCGGGGAGGGCAGAGGGGGTCAAGGGTATTTTACCCCCTTCCAGAAGGCTCATGTTCCATGGCATCAAGCTGCTATCTCACACTGAAAGGGTTTGTTTCAATTTCAGAACACAAAGGAGAACTGACAATAAGCATCAAAACACACAGACATCAAATCTGTTAAAGATGTTCATTCAGAAATGAATTCCTCTTCACTATAACTGCTCTGAAACAGACACATGTAGACATGAATGACACACACCATTGATTCCACTGAACATGGTGATTATCAAATAAGGTTCCATTTCTTGAAATTGAAATGAAATCTTTTATAATTCCACCCATCTTTGATTGTTTTGAAAAGGTTGAGATTAAAATAGTTTAGTCCAAGTGCAAAAAGAAGAATTGCTTCATGAGAATCATCAGTAAACAGCATCTAGAGGTAAACCTGGGACATGACTGAGCATTTGTGTAGAAGCAGAACAAAAGAAGGGGTCACTCTGTTACTTACTCCATAAGTGATTCCCTCATACTGGCAGGAGTCCTGGGACAAGGAGACACACTCTGGACAGCACGTATTGGGGAAGATCCTGAGCTGTTGACCCTTTAACACACAGACACACTCAGTGGACTCAACTCAACAGATCACCATGGAGTTCTACAAACAAGATGAAAAGATCAGACAAACATGAAGAGATGACCCTTTAGATGTGAGCACCATCCATCCATCATCCATCCATCCATCCATCCATCATCCATCCTCCATCCATCCATCATCCATCCATCCATCCATCCATCCATTCATCCATCCATCCATCATCCATCCATCCATCCATCCATCCATCCATCCATCCATTCATCCATCCATCCATCATCCATCCTCCATCCATCATCCATCCATCCATCCATCCATCCATCCATCCATCTTTTCATCCATCCATCCATCCATCTTTCATCCATCCATCATCCATCCATCCATCATCCATTCATCCATCCATCCATCCATCCATCCATCCATCCATCTTCATCCATCCATCCATATCCATCCATCCATCCATCTATCATCCATCCATCCATCTTTTCATCCATCCTCCATCCATCTCATCCATCCATCATCCATCCATCCATCATCCATCCATCCATCCATCCATCATCCATCCATCCATCCATCCATCCATCCATCCATCCATCCATCATCCATCCATCCATCCATCCATCCATCTTTTCATCCATCCATCCATCTATCATCCATCCATCCATCTTTCATCCATCCATCCATCCATCTTTTCATCCATCCATCATCATCCATCCATCATCCATCCATCCATCCATCCATCTTTCATCCATCCATCCATCCATCCATCCATCCATCTATCATCCATCCATCCATCCATCCATCCATCTTTTCATCATCCATCCATCCATCCATCCATCCATCCATCCATCCATCCATCCATCCATCCATCACCTTCTTAAAGTCACAGTGAGGGTTTGAACACTGGATGTTCCTGCAGATGGTCACATCATTGTAGCAGGTGCACTCCTGGCAAGACTGTGGCCTCCACGTTGTGTTGTTCTGTAGAGAACAGAAATGAAAACAGAAACAACTTCATGAAACTTGGATTTAACACTGAAGTAAAACTTTTCTTTCTTCCTTAAAGGTAGAAGATTAAAGGAGAGAATTCAAGATTCTCTGACATCCTCACTGACTGGCAGGTTTGTTGTGAATTCAGCTTAAAGACCCTCTCCAATGAAATGCTGTTTTTTGTGTTTTTAACATGTTCCTGTCTGATATAGATGATAGAGGACTTATTAAGTTCTGACTGAAAGTTATTGAAAGATATGAACCCTTGTGGACTCTGAGGTCCTCCAGCACTGGCTTCTTAGTTGTTCCTGAGGTGAGGACCAAAAACCAAGGTGAGGCCTCGTTCCACTGTCACCGTCCTGGCCTGTGGAGCAGCCAGCTGGAGATTTGCAGAGACTGTAGACCAGAGGTCAGCAACGTTTATGACTTGAAGTACCAATTCTAAATGTTCCCCCTAACAAGAGTTCCATCACTAAATATAATATGAACTCTGTTGTTGTTCACCTTTCCTCTTATCCTGTCAGGGATCATCTCAGTCAATCAGCTTTCACTGATACAATCCTGTATTTTAAGGTACAGAGATCAAGTTATGCAGCAGAATGAAGGGTCTGTCTAAGGATCCTCTCTGGATTTTAGCTCATTTTCATGGAAACTGAACCGTGGTCCGACAGCAGCCAACTGAGCTATGCAGCCTCTTCTAATGTAATGTGAACTTTAATGCAAAAAAATACAAAATATTCAATATATCTGAACAAAATGTAATTCACTAACAGCAGGTCAAATACTTTTTTGAACATATTAAAAATTGTGCTTTCATAATAAAATTTCCTAAAAAAAAAATATTTGAAATAGTATTGCAATTATGTTTGCACGCATGTCCTTGGTTGCCGACCCCTGCTGTCGAGGATTTTAAGAAGCTATAGATCCATCTTTTTCATCTGGTTTTTACATGACTTTTGGAAGTATTTAAACTTATCTTTTTATTTATTTATTAACTTTTGAATGAATCCTTTGATTAATCTCATTAATTGTTACATTTTCAGATGATCTCTTACATTTCATGGGTAAATGTCCCATTTTCACTGTTGTTCCATGTTTATTAATTATCTAATGTTAAATAAAAATCAACTTACACATTTTAAACAAATCTTGTCACATTTAGAAATAATGACCAAATCTGCAGAATTTGCAACTAAATGAATGATCTTTGAACTGGAAGAGGTCAGAGGTCACCTAAACGTATCTAAAGTTCATGTATCATGAACACATTTTTAGACCTTTTAATTTTAAATGTATGGAAATGGAAGGGTCATTAAAAAAAATAGCAACAGAATAAAATGTAATTTTAGACGCAGCTCACAAGTAAGTTGTAGTATTTTTAGAAGAGACCTGAGGGCACCTTGTGGGGTCCTCGGGGGCCACATGGTACCTGCGGGCACCACGATGGTGACCCCTGGTGTAAACATAGAAATGCTGGGATTTGAATGTAGGGTTACTTCTGTTCTCCCCACACCTACCTCTCCCCCCACACCTACTCAGGTTCCAATGCCTTCATATCAAATGACACAACCGTTTTGATTTTTGACAAAAAGCTGCATAATCAAAACTAAAAAAACTGAAACAATTACAGATCAATTATAATAGCTGTACCCTTTTTCTGATCCTTCTGATGCAGCTCTGAACAGCTCATGTGCCTGTACGTCACTTTTTTCTCTTCTTTTCACATCAATTATCTACTAGAAATGTCATTTGGGATTAAATTATTCCAAACATGTCCTCCTTTAGGATTACAATGCCACAAGAACATGTTAAAAAGACCAAAACACCATGAGGTCTTTGGTTCTTTGGAAATCTACATCATTTCATTCATTTTTACGTTTCCTTTATTTTCTAAATCAACACAGGAAGTTTTCCTAATAACAGATTAACACATGGAAACTGAGAGCTATGACTCAGACAGAGAAGACTTGCTGCTTCTGTTGGATTTCAGTTATGAAAGGCTCAGCTGCGCCGCGGTCAACGTACAACTGTTGGTGTGTATTTCTGATCTTGTTCAGGTTGTGCTGGAACATCATTTTGTGTGTCAGTGAGAGCTGTGCATTCGACAATAAATGAATCTTGAACCAATAAGGTTTAGTGGAAGGGGTGTGGTCTTCCAGCAAGCTCACTCCTGATTGGTGACTGCAGTTGCCCTGACAACAGGACTCGGACCGACTCAGACGAATCTGTTCCAAATGGGGAAAAGTCATTGACGGATTCAGTTTAATTTTCTACGGGTGACACTACACCCCGCTCCGTCCAGTGACAGTATATGTCTATGAATCCCACTGACAGCTGAAGGTTGAAAACTGAACAGGATGGAAATATTAGGAGTGGACAGCAGAGGAGCAGCCTGTTGTTCCATGGATGTTTGGAGGAACGTCAGCATGGTTTTATACATCTGGAGGAGAGACTGATACACCTGAGAATGAGCAGCTCCAGCTGGATCCATATGGATCTGCGTCTGCTTACACTTTAGTTGGATTGTTAGAGTCCAGCTGAGCGTGATGGATGGTGGTGACAGGACTTCCTCCAGGGCTGCTGAAATGCCACAGCACCACTGTGGATCGGGCTTGTTATTCAGAGAGCCACGCATTCTCAAGCTGGGAAACTTGGGAAGTTAAGACGACCCCCCCCCCCCCCCCCCCTCACCCACACACACCGCAGGTCCCATTAGAGGAGCCTCCGCTGCAGCATGACAAATGACTGGCTGATGGTCCCCCTCCCAGCAGCTCTGCCCCACCCCGAGCCTGCTGTAGGTTTGGAATCATACACCAAGCAACCGGAAAAAGACTTGAGATGGGGATGGAGATACTAGTAATGAAGCCTCAGAGTAACTTACAGAAAAACCAAAGAAAATCAGTTCATTTATAAAAATATTTTCTCTTTTATCTCTCATGAGATATGTATAAATATATCCATTCTGCTCGGGTTTTAGTGAACTCAGTGTTTGATGCTGCATTTGACTTAAAAAGGACAAAACCATCCTGGTCTGACACATCAGCTCAGATGGTGCAGATGTAGCAATGAGGCGTCTTGTGTTGGGGTAAGATGCCTTTGGGGCTGTGGGAATTCTCCTGAAAGTCTGTGACTCTCGTGACTCACATGAGCACACTTTGAATAATGCAATGGCTCTCTGCACAGACCCGGTCCAAGTCAAGTCAGGTGATGTGGAGAACTCTCAGGGACCCAAAGCCTTCCTGAATCTCTGATTCAAGAAATGTGAACATTGTAACTTTAGGTTGATAGTGACGTCCCGATCAGGCCCGGTACAGCTCTGGAACATTTGATTTTGAGTATCTGCTGATTTCAAGTCCTGATCTGATATTTTTACGACACATTAACAAGATGAACATATTAATGAAGAGATTCAGGTTGTCCCAGTTTTTTATTCCATTAACCTTATTTTTTCACTTAAGCCTTTGTGGTGGTATGTCTCACAAGCACTGAATATAGTTCCCCACGCGGAGGGATACGAGAGACTGCCTTTTTATCTGCTCTCAGTTCTGTGTGTGTGCAAGCTAAACTAAGCTAAACTAAGCCAAGCCAAGCCAACCCAAGCTAAGCGCTGATGAATGAAGCTGCATGCTTCCTAATCAAGCTATTGTCATTATTTACCAATGCAATAACATTTTAACCCTTAAGCAGAGCATTGCTGTGGAGTAACTTCTACAATGAAGTAAAGCTGGTGTAGCGATTGAAGAAAGTGACGGTGATCAGCTGTGTGCCCAAGTGTGAGAGTGTCCGCCCTGAGAAGAGGGAGTTCAAACTCATCCGGATCACAAAGACTATAAAATCCCTCCTGCTTGACACCCAGAATTAAAGGCTGAGGAATGAGACCACCAAATGGTTCCTGAGAGCAGGTGTAACCTCTCCATGGGAGAGGACAAATGTGTCACACACCCAGGTTAGAGAAAACTGATGGGTCTAATCTTCTTTGGGAATGATCTATGGTGAGACTCTTTTCACGTCTCACAGATTCATCCGTGAGTGATGCGTTTAAACACTACTACTAGAATGCTGGGTCATCAGAGTTCTTATCCCCACAGATTCATGTGTAACTGTTGTGTGTGCATGAGAGGTGATTTGTTTTTCTTTTTTTAAAGATCAGTAAGTGTAATTAGATTTCAAGCTGTTTTAATTTTGATTTGGGCATGTGTAAATTTAACTTTTTTTTTTTTATTTTATAGTTCTTATAGCTATGCTCATAATGTATTATATGAGTAACAAATCAAGAATTACTCACGCACTTATCAGGAATTACACATGCATAAATTGGGTGATACTTCTTCATCTCCATCAGCCTAAAGTGACCATGTGTCTCCTCATCCTCTTCAACTGAAGACTGAAACCTCAGACAGTCGTCAGATCAAGTCTGGTCTGTTAAAAGAGGTCAGACAGGTCAAAAAAAGCTGATGAGTCACCAAAGGGCAGACAGATGGTCCCACGTGAAGTAGGTTTGGTAGCTCAGACAGGATGACAGATGTCAAAACACAACTATTAAGCTAAATCATTAAGCTGAATCAGGGTCAGGCAGGCAGTGGTCAAACACGAGCATGGGAGAAAGAGAGATCAGACGCCAGGTAGAACGGGACAGACGTGAATCGAGGCAGGCAACGGGCAAACTGGGTCGGAGTCAAAACAGGGTCAGGTAAACAGAAGGGTCAGGTAACAACAGGTCAGGTAAACAACAGGTCAGGTAACAACAGGTCAGGATAAACAAAGATCAGGCCTGGACAGAAACGCTCGGTAATGCAGGCAGAGGGGCACAAACAATACTTCGCACAGAGTGAGGCTGTAACATGGAGTCAGAGGCAGTTGGATCCATATGCAGCGCTTTATTAAAGAGTTGAGGGGCGAAAGCAGGTCAGACAGGCAGAGGTCAGGCACGGCTTGGCTTTGTCAGAGGAGAGGCAGGCGGAGGTCAAGGCAGGCAGGAGTCGAGGCAGGCGGTGACAGGAGAGCGAGGAGTTCAAAGGTAAGTCGGCAACAGTAAGGGCAGGATTCAAAGATACAGGATAGCAGGTAGGATAATACTTCGCACTGAGTTTGGCTTGGTGCTCTGGTTTTAAGCTGTTGAGTCTGATTGCAGATGAGAAGCAGCTGAGGGGCTTCTGGGAGGAGCTGCAGGGGCTGATGGGAAATGCAGTGAGAAGAGAACAGGAAGTTGCTAATACTCAGGAGATAGTGCGCGGAGGGGGCCAGAGGGGGAGACAGAGGGCAACCTTCTGACAGAGGCTCTGTCCAGTGCAATCTGAATTCTTCCCTTCACCCTTCCCCTTCATGTATCCCTCCAAAGAGAGTGTGATGATGAATGAATGAATGAATGAATGAATGAATGAATGAATGAATGAATGAATGAATGAATGAATGAAATAGCTTATTTCAAGCAATCAGGAATAATACATGAAATAACATCACATAAGGAATCACAAATAGATCGCTTGAAAGGGAGTGTAAGGAAGTGAACTTATATAATCCCACCCCGACTCGACAATTATCTCTACATGAATTATCAAAATCTGGCTCAGGACTTAATAACAAATATTTATACTCTAAAATAATAGATTCAGGTTATAACAAATCATTAATGTCAGTGATGTAATAAAATGTCAAAACATCCATAGACAAATCATTTATATTAATCAGTTACAATAATCTAAATATTCTCACAAAAAAGAAAATTTGTGCAGATTGTATTAATCAAAGAATGATTCTAATAATACAAAAATAGTGTCTAATATTTTGGACGTGACTTTTGTTTGATGACGTCATCAATATCACCGGTCTGCTAGCTTTAGCGCAGAGCTTTCAGCGCATGACATAACAACAATGGTTTTATAACTTTGAACTATGATTTTATGCAAGGCTAAAAAGGATTTATTTTCCTGCAGAAGGTCTCCAGATATTTTTATTTCCCCCCTTCTTATTTGTTTTCATTTTGGAAAGTTTCTTTTCCAAAGAGACCGGTGGCCTTGCTGTATCTCATGCTATTAACACAAATATTCAACTGCTTACACAAACATGGACTGCTGCTTTTGATTCCAACTCCCAGCAGAGCATCCTAAAATAAGACAGTCCTTTTTAAGATTGCTTTTGTGTGCCATGAAGAAAAAGATGTGTTTGTGTGTAATACTTTCTAGTTAAACAGACTACTAGGGTTTAATGCGAGCGTATTTCTAGCAGCAGCAGAATAAAAGCGAGGGTTGAAGTCTTTAAAAACAGGATACAGGCATTCATTGAAGCTGCACGTCGTCTGCTGACAAGGGAAAGTAGGACTTTTGCAGCATGAATGTAAGACAGCACTCTCTAAAGGTCTTCATGGACGAAAGCCAGTTGATGTGTTTAATGAGCTAAGAAGAAGAGTGATGCACTGACCCCCACCACCACCTACTCCACCCTGAGCTGGGGTAACTATGTACCAGACATCCTCATGAAACTGATCTCACAATTCTGACCATCATAGATGTATTGAGGCCCTATAGGCGAAATCCCCCAGAGGATGAGAAGAAAAAGAACAGAAGCCAATATCCTCACAGATTTAGACTGAAAATGAGGGAGAACACTTCAGGCCCTCAACCTCAGGGATGTCGCCAGTGATACCCAAACAGACTGCAGTGTTACAGAGTTGCACACCAGCATGACAGATAGTGATAATGGATACAAATATTAAATTTGATTTTTAACAACAGTTCCTTTGTAAAAATTGAAACACCCAATCAAGAGCCAATCAAAAACCAGCAGCAGGGAAGTTTTGCTTAGCACTTGGAAAAGGTTCAAGTCATTTACATTCTGGTCAGAAACAGTAAGATCAATGCAGAGTATTTAAATGGTCCAGGTGCCTCCTCACACTTTCTTTTACAAAGACTTTCTTCTTAATGTCTGTTCAATTTGGAGAAGAGGATCATTCTAAATTTGTACAGTTCAAGTTTGGACTGAAGTTTTTTCTTCTACAATCATCAGCTGTCTTTCATCTGACACTTGTGGAATCAAAATAGTCTTGAACTGGTCAAGAAACACTGCAAATTTTAATGATTGTCTTAAAACAATTCAAAGGTAATGCTGGAGAATGCCCCCAAAAGTTCTCAACTTCACAATGAAGAAATGTCCTTTTACCACTTGAAAAATGTTGTTGTGTCCAGACCATCAGATCAGTAGAAGACAGATTTATTTGGTTTTTCTGTACTATATAAAGGTTTCATTCATTATTCATTTAAAGATCCTCACGTGGATGGATGTCTTCTACAAAGAAAGAAGCTGGAAGACCACAGTAATCCTTTCTGAAAAAAATCAAAAAGTTGCAACTTTCCATCCATCCATCCATCTTCTTCTGCTTCATCCGGGACCGGGTCGCGGGGGCAGCAGTCAAAGCAAAGATGTCCAGACTTTCCTCTTCCCAGCCACATCCTCCAGCTCCTCTGGGGGGACCCCGAGGCGTTCCCAGGTCAGCCAAGAGACATAGTCTCTCCAGCGTGTCCTGGGTCTTCCCTGTGTCCTCCACCCATGGGACATGCCCGGAACACCTCTCCAGGGAGGCGTCCAGGAGGCATCCAGACCAGATGCCCAAGCCACCTCAAGGAGCTGCGGTTCTACTCCGAGTTCTCTCCGGGTGACCGAGCTTCTCCCCCTATCTCTAAGGGAGCACCCAGACACCCTCCAGAGGAAACTCATTTCAGCCTCTTGTAGTCTGGATCTTGTTCTTTCGGTCATGACCCAGAGCTCATGACCATAGGTGAGTACTGGAACGAAGATCGACCGGTAAATCGAGAGCTTTGCTTTCTGGCTCAGCTGTCCTTTCACCACAACAGACCAATGCATTCATTCATCCTTCATTCATTTTCTTAACCGCTTTGTCCCTTTTGGGGTCGCGGGGATGCCGGAGCCTAACCTGGCTACTGATGGGCAACCGATGCAGCGACCACAAAATGCCAGACGCCACTCCAATCCGTCTGTCGATCTCACGCTCCAATCTTCCCTCACTCGTGAACAAGACCCTAAGATATTAAAACTCCTCCCCCTAAGATCGGAGCTCTTCACCCCGTCAGAGAGGGGACACTATCTTTCTCCGGTCCAGAACCATGGCCTCAGACTTCTGACTCTCATCCCAGCTGCTTCAAACTCGGCTGCAAACCGCTCCAATACATGCTGGAGGTCCTGGCTCAATGGAGCCTACAGAACAACATCATCTGTCCAGCATGCACCGGGAACAGGTCTGACTTACTGCTGGTCATGCAAACCAAACTCCTGCTTTGGTCAGCCCTCAGTTAGGCAGTAAGGTCTGTTTGGGTTATCCTGGGTTCTGGTGAAGACTGTGTCCCTAACAATAAAGCCTGCCCCCCTTTTTTTGCTTTGGCTCATGTTGTAGACCAGTGGTCCCCAACGTCCGGGCCGGTACTGGTCCGTGGACCCATTGCCACGCGGGAGAATTTGTTTTTTTTTTTTCCAAGATGGAAATCTTTTATTGTGAAAATCGACCGGATTCTCTCGATTAGCTTGAGCGCTAAAAGCAGTCTGGCGGCATGTAACACGAGAGAAGTTTCATGTGGAAGCTTTGTTTGTAAATGGATCGGATAATTGAGGGACAGAACAGACAAGAACCCGGTATTCCTGCACACCGAGCTGGTTTGCAGAGAGATGTGACTTTCATGAACAAATCTAATCTTTAGAACGGTCATAGAAATGCTGAAACAGCTCATCCATTCAGATGCTCATTTCAGAGAAGTTATGAACACGTGATTGATTAATGCAAGTATTTCCGGGAAAAAAAAAAACAGCAGTAGTGCAGAGAGTGGTGCGGCGCCGCGTGCAGGTAGAGGGGCGATCAAAGTCAGGAGTTTAAAGTTTTGTTTTGTAAAAACTGTCCTCCTCTCAAAATGTTTCACTTGAAGCTTTTGCATGGAGCTTCAAAGTATTCAGATTTGTTTCTTTTTGAACATGAGTAATTGATTTCATGTGTCACATTTTGTTCCTATTAATTTTTTTTTAAATGAGATGATCTTATAATGGTAAAATAAACTAGTTTTTAACCGCTCCTGACATGACAGCTCCACGGAGAAGGTGGGTGTGTTTTCGTTGTAGTCTGGGGGCGGAGCTTACAGCACAGACTTCCTGGAGGGAGCTGTTGGCAACAATCTTACATCAGCGCATTTCCAACCGCTCGTTTTCGTGGGTATGGGAGGGGCTGCAGCAGACAGTGCAGATTTTTAGATGATTACTCTTAAATGCATGAACAGATCAAAATGCTGTTTCGGGGTTCTTTAAAGTGACAAAAATGAACAGTAAAATACATTTAAAACCCCAAAAAGTAGAATTTTCTCAGTTGGGCCCCTTTAATTCACAGGCAGCATTAGCATCTCCATCAGAACAGAGGAACGAAGGACTGAAACAGAGGGACTGGTGTCACCCAACAGTAAGAAATTCCCTCTGCTTTTCACACACTTTAGTGAAGTTCTCCATCTCTCTGTAAACACTGAAAACAAAGATTTTTGGGGGTTTGTCACTCATAAAAATCTTTGAAGGTTTTTGACTATCCAGTTCTAGAAACTGTGAGCTGGGTCTGTTTGCTTCTGTTGGACCTGCAGCTGAACCCAGGGCCATGTGGGTCTCCACATTTAGCCAACCTCTGTGCCGATGGCGTCCTTCTGCCTCCAGATCCAATTATTTTGGTAGCAGACAAAGCAGCTGGGCGCCACAGGGACAACGCCAAGCTATTTTAGATTTTCCTGTAACTGAATATCAGGCTGGAATGAAGTAACCCTACTTCCAGTAACATGCAGGGAACATGGATATGTGTTCATTAAAAGTTTATATGAGAAAAGTAAAAGCTTGACTCTTGGCTGATGTGAATCCAGTTTTTTCCTGCTGCCTCGTTGGAGGAGCAAACATAAAACAGAGTTTACCACTCACACCTCCTCAGCTCCACAGCACTTTGTAAACATGTCTGAGCAATCCTGCCTAAATAATACTGAAAGTCATTTTTAGGGGTTTAAGGATTATTCAACTTGATCGTTCTGTCTGAAGCAAGTTGAGAATTGAATTAAATCAAATTGACCTTCACGATTAAAAAATAGTACCAAAAGGAAATTCATTGATTAAAATCAACCTTGGAAAGAACCTCTCAGATTGAGACATGGTAGTTATATTTTACTATAACATAAAAATGACCAAACTCCATCCTAGCAGACAACACTCATGTGATGCAGCAGAAACTGATCAACCATCATTCAGTCTTTGAATTGATCAAAGTCATGTGACCAAACAGTGTTCTAGAATGTTCTAATAATGATTATTCTGATGCGGAAAAACAGTGGACTGAACTTTATCAAACTCAAATGTGAATAATTTGACATTCATTCTTGTTTACTTGTTTGTTTGTTTGAACACACATTTAATTGATTATCTTGAAGAAACACAAGAATCTGAAAAACTTCACCTGAATTGTTCAGTAGCAGCTATTGATCTCTGAGTCACACTGATGGAAGTTTAGGATGAAGATGTTCTGATCCATTTTAAATCAGACAATCGGATCTAATCAGATTAAATAATTCAAAATGAACTAATATCAACAATGAATCGCATTTTCCACCACAAATTATGACTAGAATCGAATCATTGTTAAAAAGAATCATTGCACCTCTAGTAATGTTGTTCCTTGTTTAAAAACACTATTGAAAGTTAGTTTTTTACAACTGCTTTTGGACTCAGACAAAAAAGGGAAAATGCCAATCCAATGAACAAAACACCTCAGCAGAATACAATACACACAAAGTCAGCTCCACCTTTTTGTAAGACATCACTCTATTATTCTCTGTTACTCGCTCTTCTCCTTCAGAATCTTCTGGAATGACATTGATTCTGTTAACGTTGAAAAGTTCCAGCATGTTAAAGCTTTTGTGTTTATTTGTGTTTAAGCGTCAGCGGTGACGCCTCAGGTGTTAAACTTTAGACACATGAGGACTGTGAGGATCCGTCCTTGTAATGCCAATGACCACACCTATGAACAAAATGCAAAAGCACTGTAACAACCGTGTGCTTTTACAGTTGGTCTGGCTGCCAGACAGAGTTGAATAGTTACAGTATTCTTATTGCTTTTACTGTAGTTTCTCTTCAGAGTACTACATGCAGTCAGTCGTTTGTCTACAGATTTTTTTGTCATTGATGTAACTGTTGTCTGATAACTAACAGATTATGCTAAGAAAATATGTGCTATGAAAACTTGAAGTATTCAGTCTGCAGCATGTTTTGTGATGACAGTTTACACACTTCTTTGTTAACGCTTAAAAATGTAATAATTTCAGACAGTGAAAAATAAAGTAAAAATGTTCTCTCTGACCTGTTTTTGATCACAGGTGTGATTAATCTGATCCTTTTTGATTATCTGATCAGTTTTTTTTACTCATTGACAGCCTTAATTATAAATAAATGTTTTGAATGTACAGTTTTGTGTGTGATTTCATTTTGTCATTATTGGCAGATAATAAGTGGTCGGCAAATACTATAACTGAAAAAAGAAGAATCTCGATTTGGGGGACCTGAAACAGAACCATCAATGGGGATCTCTCTTTTTTACTTTGAATGTTCTCTCCGTGATGAATTGATGGGTGAAGGCAGGGTTTACCCTGGACAAGTCACCAGTCTGTCGCAGGGCCTCATTCACACACACAGTCACTCTCACATTCACACCTAGGGACAATTTAGAGTAACCAATGAACCTATGAAGCATGTTTTTAGACGGTGGGAGGAAGCCGGAGTACCCGGTGAGAACCCACGCATGCACGGGGAGAACATGCAAACTCCACACAGAAAGGTCCTCAGTTGGTGTTTCTGATGCCCCAGCCGGGATTTGAACTGGGGCCTTTTTGCTGTGAGGCAAGAGCGCTAACCACTGCGCCACCGTGCAGCCTAATTACATAATTAACATACAAAAAACTTAAGAAATAGTCTCCTTATAAGTGAGGCTGATTCCTGTTTTAATGGGTTGGTGTGAGGCCAAATATCTTTTTTAGTTTGGTTTGCAACTATCCTCAGATTTCCTCTTTGAATTCTCCGGCTGCATGTGAACAGGTTTCATTTATCTCTGTCAAATGCTGCTCCGTTAGAATGTCTCCAAAACCCAGAAGTTTTGCTCCAAAGCACAGTTGAAGTTTTCTTTGGTGCGTTTGACTGGAAGCCTGAGGATTCCAGCATTGTCTTTTTAGGAAGCACGCTGAGCTGCAGGATACTGTACCTCTTCAGTGTTTCAAAGCAGCAGTCATGTCAGCTGCAGCTGGTGGCTTCACAAACACAAAACAGAAATGCAAAAAGCAGCCCTTCTGAGCTGAGACTTGTGCAGGCGGAAGTCACAGCTCGGACTGTCTGACAGGTTTGTGTGTCTCTGTTCAGCATCTCCACTCTAAAGGACATAGATGTTTCCATTCCAGCTCCTCTGTTTGGGTTAAATCATCACTCAAGCCGTTCCACATGCCAGCTTCTGATGAACTCTCATTTTTCTTCTGCCCTGAAGAGGAGGGCAATCTGATCTGATCTGTCAGCAGAAACTGAGCTGCTATGAGAGCAGAGGGCAACAAAACAACTCGTGAGACGAATGTTTCCTCCAACACATTGATTATTGTCTTTAAAAGGTTTGACAAAAACTAACCTCCTCTTTAACTGCTTGCTGACCATTTTCTCAATACAATAAAGCATGGCTCAGCTACAAAACAGCCAATCACAGACCAGAGGCTTCATACTGATTGGTCTGAATTCCATCTAGTCAAGTCAAGTTATTTTTGTGACACAGATGTGTGAAAACTGAGGTTATACAGACAAATATGGTTCTTTTACATGAGCCTCACTGGAAAAAATCCTGTTTAAATGCAAAGGTTAATTTATTAGCTTTGATGTCATTTTAGTTAGATGTGAACATTTATGAGTAATGACCTTCCGTACAAATCAACATGTCATCGGTCATAACGCTCAAACAACACTTCATGCTGAGCGAGGCTCGGTGCGCCGCCTCAGGCTCCGGTAGATAACTGTCAATGGGATTCAGGTGAGCAGCATCCAGAGATGAGTCAGTAAGCTGGGGAGGCCTCCCGCCAGTGACCAGAGGTCAAGACCCCTGACAGGACCCCAGAGACACCCCACAGCCAATCAGAACCAAATCATGGGATACATTTGTATCAACTCCTTTCTAATGAATTACTCTTTGGAAGAGATGTAGGACAGAAGAGTGTGATGTTAGAGATGGGACAACAAGGGTACTAGAAATGTTAGAGGGGGTAAAGAAGTTAGAGGACAAAAAAGAAATAGGGGTACAGCATTACAAACAAAAAGAGCCAACAACGTGATCAGCGTTGATCATAACTTTTACATGTAGAACGTTGGTCAAAAGGGCAGGGCCTGTTCACAGACACCATCATCCACACACATGACAAATGAGCAAAAATAAACAAACAAACAAACAAACATCCTCAACACAGAACAGAAAGACCTCTACAGAATGAGTAATGGGGAAGTGTTCATCTTCATCCTCAAACTCCTGAAACCTTTTTCACGAGCTGGAGAGTCTACATCAAAGTTGCTGAATTACATAATTAAAAATAAAACACTCAACTTTGTCAGTTTAACCAGGTTCTCAATTTAGAGAGGAACATGAATAATTCATAGTCATGGTCCCACATTTCCATATGCTGCAGAGCTACAACGGAGAGCTTCTCTTTGTCTTTCATGTCCAATTTGCAGCAGTTTGCTGCAGTTCAGGCATTTCAGGGAACAGAAGAGACAACAAGACCTTTACATCCTAACAAACTTTATTTTTTTAATCATTATTAAAAGTTGCTGTTGTACAAAAATCCTCCAAGAAAATGTGAACGTGCTGCACAGTCACAGTCAGTCTGGAACAAGATAACGTGTCAAAATGGAGCATGCAAAGTTCAAACTCCCAAAATACGATGAGCTTTTGTTGTGATTCCTTTTTGTGTGAATGTTGTTCAAACATTTTACAATATATTTGATCTTAAAATGTTTTTAGTTTAGTTTCAAGTTTATTGGTTTAGTTCCCATTTGTACAATTAACACAAAATAAAAAAAAAAAAACAAACAATAAAAAAAGGAATGGGCGGAAGCTTATTAAGCTCAGAATTTTGTTTTCCTTCAATCCAATTAAAATCATTAGATTTTCCAGGTTGGTCACTATTTGTATTTTATCATTATTAATATTGTTAACCTTTATTTAACCAGGAAGTCCCATTGAGATAAAACATCTCTGTTATAAGGGAGTGCATGTCTTTTTTATTAGGAGTTATATTCCCCTTCTTTTGTCTGTTAACTGGGGGGAGGAGGCCATACTGGCAGTTTGGGTGTGGATCCAATACCAAGTATTGGCAGCGATAGTCACCAATAAAAATGGAGAGTGGATTTTAGTAATGGCATAAGTCAATAACAATCAGAAGAAAACAGTAGCTTGTGAGAAATATATATATAAAACTATAATGGAACAAAAATAAAAAACAGATGTATATTTTTAAAATAATGCAAGTAATACAATAACAAAGTCACTAGTAAAAAAGTGAATGAAACAAACAGTGAAGTTAAAGCTCTATTTGTTGTGACACACCTAAACATGTGAATGTTGTTCTCCACTTTGGGGGAGTGGTCAGCTGCGACCACACTTTGGCGGTTAAAATAAACAAAATATGAACAAACAAAATACAAATCCTGCCAGTGGTGCAAGTACAGTATGTGGCTCTTTAATGACTTTCACTGCTCTCCATAGAAGCAGGGAGGGGAGGGGCTCGCTGTGAGCATTGACTGTATATTTCACTGGACTGTTTGATCCCTCATTAAAAAGACACAAAATCTAATTTTATCCTAGAAAAATCTACATAAACTGCTGTTTTTGTTTATATTTAGACAAAAATCTAAGTTTTACCAAACTTTATTCACCAGGACCAGACAGGGTCAGACAAACAAAGACAAACACGAGACTACGTTAGGAGAGTTTTCCATATTCTGAAGCAGGTTTCACAACAAGAAGTAGAGTCTAGTGATCAGCCTAGATGCAGTTAAAGCCTTTGACTAAACCGATCAATTCGGTTTTCATAAAGCCAATAATAAAAACATAATAACTGGACTTCATGAAAAAGCTGTTGCCACAATTAAAATAAATGTTGGTTCCTCAGAACCATTTTCTCTAGAAAGAGGAACAAGACAAGGGTGTTGTATTTCTCCACTCCTTTTTGTCTTGTCAGTGGATTAGACAAAGACATGATATCACAGAAACATTCATGATGGGAACAGAACAAATATTGGCCCTATTCGCTGATGACTTATTCTTAATATTAACCCGCCCCACACATACCCTTCCTATAGTTATAAAATGTTGGAAGAATGTGGTAATTCATCAGGATATAGAATCACTGTGTGTGAAACTCAAATACTAACAATAAACTACAGCAAACGCAATAAGAAATCAATATAAATGAAGGTGGGGAGCTGAGAGCATTTATATTAGGGTATTGTAATACATCGAGATACTAATGAGATGTTTGAAGCCAACTATGGAACACATTTTACTAAACAAAATCTGCTATCCCAAGATGGAACTCTATACCTTTCCCAGACCTGTATTCATGAATAGAGTCAATCAAAATGAATATTCCTCCAAAACTAAACTCATTACCATTTTCTATACCTCAAAAGAGTTAGATAGAATACTTTCATGTTACATATGGAAGGGTAAAGTATGAAACTTTACAACAGAAAAAGGAGAAGGGTGGAATGCGTCTTCCTTGCTTTCATAAATGTTATATTGCAGCCTTGTTAAGACCCCTGGTCTGCCTGTGGTCTCCGACCTACACAGAAATAGAAGGGACCCCAATCAAAGAGGTTCCACTTCCAGCTTTACGGGCTGATATTAAACTACAAGACAAAATCCATATGTCAAACAGAAACACAGTGAATGTGATGCTTTCGGCCGGAATAAAACAATAAAAACTCATCATTTGGAGGAATACTCAAAGATTTTAAGATGGTGTGCTAAACAGTCCAAAACTGGATCAATAAAGTGTTGACTGATTACTGGTTGACTGGGCTTTTCAAACATTTGAATCACTTAAAAAAAGACTCAGAAGGTTCAGAAGACTTTTTTAGGTATTTACGGGCCAGAGGTTATGTTAATCGCAACATTAAAATATCTATGGAAGATCAGTGGGTCCTGCAAACATTTATGGCACTAATAAAAAAACAAAGTACCCTACTAAAGTTATTTCTAAGGTATGTAATAGTATAATGATAGTGGGGGACAGAAGACATGGTAATGTATAGAAAAAATGGGAAGAGGAAGGAGGCTTAACAATTACTGGAGAAAACTGGGAAAGGATTTGTCATGTGGACTATAACCGTGTCCAAGTCATGGCGTGGATTTTGCTGGAAAAACATAATAGGGCTTTTCATCACACCTGTTCAACAAAAACACCAAAAAAATCTAAATGAATGTTGGAGATGTGGACGACCAATGTCATTTATTTTGAAGCTGTCCAGTCATTCGAGGTTGTTGGTCAGAAATCAACAAACATGTAAAGAATATTTATGATTGACCTTCTCATTTGAAACTATGTATTTTTACAACTGAACTCTTGTTGGACTTAATACAATGGACACAAATGATTATGTTTCCTGATGGCAGAAAGTAAAAAGGCAACCACTAAGAGATCTTTAATATGGAAAAACTCTTCATCAATTGGAGTACGGTCAGAATCATTTCATAACATCTGGTAAATATGGACTAACTATGTAAAATCCACTTGGTCAGTCTTTTTATGAATCAAGCTTTGGACAGTATGCTTTTCTGCACTGCTCACAGAAATGAAAGGAGCATTTTAAAGAAACCCATCAGATGACTACAAGTTCAAGTTATTCAATGTAATGTAAAAAATTACTTGAAAAAAATTATCAAGAAGATGTTAATAAAAGGTATCATACAAAGAATGGTTATTCTGACCAAAAGGTCGACTGAGCAACAGCTGTTTGTTTCTCTATAGAAGGGATTAGAACACAGACTCCGCCCTTCTCAGCCAGGATCATGTCAATGGCAATGCGGTTCTGGAAGTCCATAAGTTGTGGTTCTTGTGTCCTTCTTCACAGGGAGCTAATCCACAGAATCTTGAGATCTTAATTTCTTAATTTTCAAATTTTCACAGAATCTTAATTTTGGCTTCTTGGAGCCAGCAGGTACAACTACATACTGCTAGATTCAGTCCAGTTCTCTGCATACAGTTAACTGATTTTTTTTTTTTAAATAAATTATATTCTACAGTCATCTATCACTTGCACTCATGTGCACTTAAGTGTGTGACAAGTGATGGGACTTTAAACAATCCTATGCGCATCTGAGACCCTTTGGAGCTGTGAGCAGCTCTGTAGCAGCTGGTTCTACAGTCCCAGAGGAGCTGCTTCCTCATCCCTGCATCCAGTCCAGACCCTTTTCTATCAAAAGAAATCCCAGATATTTATGAACTCGACAGCTCAGATGGTGAGGCACACGAGGTACATGAGGAGATGAGAAGGATTGGAGCAGAGCAGTGAGACTTTGCCTCCATCACAACTCGAGCTGTTTGAAGCTGCATGTTTTCATCGGCTCCAGATCATCACGATTTGCATATTTAATACTCAGAAACACAGTTTCAATCTTAAATTCTTTTATATGAGTCCTCCAATGTGGAAAAATGCCACAAGAACACATTGAAAACCCTGTTGTCATGGGAGTGGCTCTTGAACTCTCCATAACAGTCTCAGTAATAAGAATCCTGCTCCTTCAAGCAGCTCCAACCCTTGAGAATCAGGATTAGCAGCAAAAACTGCTCCAGATTTCCACTTCAAAAATCCAAGAATTCTGATCTGTGTTTTGCTGTCTCACCTTTTGCACCCATTTATAAATAGATATCAATTATCCCCACCTTTATTTTGACAGCTACAAACAGAACATAGGACTTCCCAGGACCCTCAACCCCTCGCTTGACAGACAAACTGTCCATGCTTAAAAGAATTTGGGCCTCATTTCTGCCACCGGATCCTTCCCGCTGCACTGAAGCCCCAAACCAATGAAAACCAAAACAATGGGCCTCCCCTCCTGCTTCTGTGGGGCAGTGAAACGTAACCCTGGCCCACGCTCACCTGTTCCATTCCACTGCTCCTTTAAGTGAGACGCCCTTCCCAACAGGTCAGAGGTCAGAGGTCAGGCGGGATGACGTGTCTGTCTCGCTTCTAAAACAGCTGCCATGTCCTGCTGCAATGCCTTGCTTTGTGTGTCGCTGTGTTTATGGACGTCTCCGGTAAATATCCTAACAATTACAAAGACAAACCCTTAAAATGACAGTTACTACACTTTCTGCAGAAATGCTGCTCCTGACGGCTGCTCCAAAACAAATGAGATGTGTCATCATTGTTCAACAATCAATCTGCTGACCTTTTCTGTGTTGGTCCATTGTTGTTCTCAGCATGTGGCCTTTGTCTCCTGATGGAGGACATTTATCAGAGAATGTAAGATGAAAACTGTGTTTCTCAGGATTTCTGGAGCAGATGAAAGAATGCTGTTTGAAAAAGCTTCTAGATGTGACCTACAAATGACAATGAGTGGGTCACAAGCGTCCTGCTCTGCTCCATTCTGATGCATGCTCTTTTAGACAAATAGATCCATGAACGTCTTTGTTTTCTTCGTCTGAACTGGAATCTGGATCTCAGCTGTACGGCTGGATAGCTTTAATCTTCCTCATCATTTTTACTCCAATGCTAATGTTAGCTTGGGTTGTGAGAGGCTTTAAACTAGCAAGAGATGGTAAACAAAACGATGATGGGACATGATTCTGCACCAACAGCTCCACCCACAACTCAGTCATTACTTTCTGATGAACTCCTGCCGCTCTGCAGAAACCTAGTCCTAGAAAACAATACAAAGTTTTTGGTTTTGCCTTAAAACAAAAAAAAATATAATTAAAAGAACCACTGGAAATTTGAAAACTTTAAGAATATAAAATATGTGTGATATAGAAATAGTGCAGAAACAGAGAACAGTCTACCTTCTTTTTTTTTTTTGCCTTTTTCTCTTGATTACGACGTCTAATATCACAAGAAAACCGTTTTTTTTCCTATGATGACTAAGACGTGCAGCCGCTCCATCCTGTCCCTCTCATGCATCTTTCTGTAACCATGTTTGACTGAAACAAAAGAACTGCATTTGTGGTATGTCATACTAACAGCAATAGGAATAAGCAATAATATAATAATAATAATAATAATTGGATACAACAGAACAAAATACCATCAGCATGACTAAAAACTTCACAACCATGAAAATGTTTTTTTTTTTTTTTTGGTTTATTCATCTTTTGCTACATTAAGAGACAGGGCCTGAATAATTTAAAGTGAGTTCATACTGTGATGGTGCTTTGAGTACATGTATAATTAAATGTTTTTACTTTTTTTGTTAGTTTGCTACTCATAGTACTCTATGCATTTCCTGCACTTGAACAGCGTCATTCTTCATTTTTTATCCCCAGTAAATGGAGTGATGATCAGCTGTAGTTTATTTTGTTCATATTTCATGTTGACATTTGGCAGAAAAGAAAGAAATCTGGGTATATAATCTGACCTTGTTTGGTTCTTCAACAAACTGAACCAATCAATCAACCAACCGATCCATCTTTATATACAAAAAGCACTTTTTTTCAAAAAATAAAACATATAGAACAATATGTCTTATACAAGCAGCATCTCAGCCACAGAACACCCCCACAGTGCCCACCACTGCAGACTGCAACCGGGTCCCTCCACCGCTGTGAGGCTGCAACATCTTCTGGAGTCCAGCCTCCACAGCAACGGCGAACATCGCAGCAATCAACACGGACCGAACCAGCAAGCCCTGGTACAAAAGATCCCAGCAGTCCAGCGGCGGTCAAAAACATGGAAGAGCAGCACTGTTGCCTCTCATGCACGCGCTCACGTTCCATCAACATATTAACATCATCGCTCCACATCTCATGGAAGCGGTTTCAGAACACGGTGACGTCACGTGACATCACACAAAGGGAAACATCTATTCCGGGTTATGGGCATAAACCAGGCAAAGCAGAGAACTGAACGCAGTTCATAATAAAAAGTTACCTTAACAACTGTAACAGAAAAATGTACAAGTTTTATTGTATAAATGTCCTACCTGGTTCTATTCATTTCCTTCTCTTAGATGATTCATAAATCATAGTACAAATGTCAGTAATCCTGTCTGCAGTCAGAACAGCAGATCAGATGTTTCCCATAATTCCTCTGGATGATGTTAAACCAGTCGTGGATTATTTCTCTCTGATAACCTGGTTAAAGTTAGACAAAGGTTACAAGAACTTCACTGAATGCTGCTAGTTTAATTATGAAGGTAATTATGATTTTATTATTTTAATCTGTGCTAATGCTAACACTAGCATTAGCTTTGTCTATGAGACGTGGAGCTGCAGAAGATCTTTTCTCACCAGTTTAAAGTTTCCTAAATTTCTGTTCTCACATAATCCTTGTAAACAGAACAAAAGTCAGACAATTCCAGCGTGTCTGAGATTAAAGTCAAACTTCTTCCTGTTGTAATGTTTTCTCCTGCGGTCAGTGAGCTGCTGTTAGCTCAGCCGTGGTTCTAACATCAGAACTGTGCCTGATCTGCAGGAAAATAAAGGTAAAAAATGATCTAATTAATTCAAACTGTTGACAAAAATATGAAAGTGAACATTTGCATTTAATTGTCTAAATGCGTTTGGCCAGTGCTGAACTTTTCTCTCTCTTATTTTGAGAGCTGAAAATAGCTGCACATCAAATATTGGCTGTGCCAAACCTCTCCTGTTTTTACAACTACCCCTACACCATAAAATAACAACTGCATTTAGCCCTGGAAGCGATTGAAGTTCGTGCAGACGTGCAGCAATGTGCATCTTTGCTGAACATAGCCTAATACGTGGAGAAAACATGGATTTTAAAAAGGGTCTATTATAAAATCATTAGATTTCTCTTTACCTGCGTTTTTCTACGGTGCACATTCACTTAAACCCTGTTCCTGAAGGTCAGGAGTGTCAAACTCAGTCGCACACCGAGGCACAATTCCACAGTGCAGCTTAGGTCGCGGGCTGAACAGGATAAACCACATTAAAACTATTTCTTTAAAAACATACATTTTTAACAAAAACATGAATGAAAACAGGCAGGAATATTATGAAATCAACTTAAGTAACTTTCAGTAGTTTACTCTCCATAAAAATATATTTGATCAAAATTCTAACAGTTATGATGCATTCACACTGGACGCCGCAGGGGCATCAGATTCTGCCCTCTCTCTTTTGATGCATGTTATATTTGCTGCTTATAACCCTGACAATCCTGCCACGGGGCAATCGGCAAAGTTGTTCTGGAATTTATTAACTTATTTCCAAATGATAGAAAACAGGCACCAGGATCCTCGTCAAACTCCTAAATCAACTCTTCCAGCAGGATCAGAGTTACTGTGGCTTAAATGCTGCTTTTCCAGTCACTCATTAGAGGAGCAAGCAGACAGAACTAAACCAGCGGTTCTGTCTCTGGCCCTGCACCTTTTCTGGACCTCCTCCTGCCATTTCTTTGCTCCCATTCTAGAGAGATGAAGGCTGAGTTCACTAATGACAGGCTGCAGCTACCTCCTGTCCTTTTTTCCTTACTGGTACTTGACCTTGTTATTATGGCCCCAGTGACTCCACTAGTCAACGTTGGGGATGCACAGGACCAGGTGTTGCACAGAAGCATAAATGACCTTCCACGCCCCTGTAGCTCTCTGAACCATGTCTGCAGCATGCACTGGATGAATGTGGAATATCTGAACTTACAACTGGATTTACAGACGATCGCGGCTCATTGCTGCTTCAGAGGGAGTTGGAATCCTTTACCACCACTGCCCAATCTTTTCACAACTTTTGTTTAAAGGGGCCATACCATGAATAATCAACCTTTGAAGTCCCCCCACAACATTTTTTTTTTTAATTTAAATGTTCCCAGTGGGGTTTTAATTAGGACTGTGAAGTTTATAAACAAAGATTCCACATCCTAAATGTCTTAAAAAGCCAGTTTTCCTCTTGATCTGAAGCTGTCGTTTTGGCTTATGGTGCTTATGGGCGTGGCTTATGGTGCTGAGCTGTGTAACCCCGCCCCTCATCTCCCAGACATGCTAGTGAGACACAAACTTTGAAAAGCCCATGAAAACATAAAAATAAATCAAACATTTCCATCAAGGCTGCATTGCAGCAGCAGCAGATCTATCTGGGGTTCAGAACTGATTTCATGCTGATTGTTGAATTCACTTCAACAAGAAATCTAATGAAGTGAAATGAAGAATACAGAGAGGGTCTAATCGCACGTCAGTCTGTAAATGCGTGCAGACAGTGGTGATGTTTTTAAGGAAGGGTTCTGGTGTCCGGTTAAACCACCCGCTGGATCCTGAGTGGAGCGGCAGCGCCGCTCCTATAACCCTTCCTCTCTCTTTGGGGTCCAGATGAATACAACCATATATTGATCTGTGATTCCTTCCAGGACAAATGTGGACAAATGTGGACAGGATTATATGTCTGCCGAGGACATTAGTGAAACTCAAACATCAAAGATAAAAAAAAGTTCTTATGGGGTCCAGATGACCCCACTTTTAATGTAAACAAGCCAAGGAGAGCTGCTCGCCGCTGCTGCCTGCTGCTACCTGTGGCGATTCACCGTGGCCGCCAGCTACCCGCGGCCGCCCGCTGCACCTCGGCGTTCCTCCGCGGTTGGAGCGGAACATACAACCCACGACTTCACTGCATGACGGGGAGCCGACATGAATTTCAATCACAAAATAATGAAAGCTAACATGAATGAATGAAACGGTTTATTTCAAGCAATCAGGTTATAATACATGAAATTATATCACATAATGAATCACAAGTAGATCACTTGAAAGGGAGTGGAAGGAAGTGAATTTATATAACCTACCCCGGCTAGACCATACCATTTTCTCTGCATGAATTATCAATATCAGGTTCAGGACTTAATATCAAATATTAATACATTTTCAGATTATAAAAGATCATTAATATTGTTGATTTAATAGAATTTCAAAAACATCAATATGAAATGATTTCTTATATTTTTTTTCTTTCAGAGGAAATATCTCCCACATACATGTTAAAAACTCAAAAAACAGGATTTTCATTGGAGGGGAACTTTAAGGTTTTAAGTGTATTCTACTGTTCATTCCTCATTAGAATGAACCCAAATGCGTTATTTACACGCATCTAGTCATCTAAAAACCTGCTCTCTCAACAGCAGCCCCTCCCACACCCATGAAAACGAGTAAGTCCTCACGTGGTGATGTTACAGAGTGAGACCGCCCCTTTCAGGAAGAGTCTGCTCTGACAGCTCCGCCCCCAGTCTAACACCAACACTTGAATTCTCCAGAGCTGGTGGTGATCGGCAAAAAACTGTCATTTTAGATGCAGAACACATAGATCCTCCAGTCGGGTCCTGTCTTCCATAGATTCACCCCCACTGGTCAGTCTCAGTCGTGCAGACCTCGAGTGTATCTGTGTTGTGAAGCAGTGTAGCGATGGCCAGGCCTACAAAAGGCAGATATATGGTATGCGCATCCATCTTTGAAGAAGTTTGGATTATTTTCATGGGAGAAATGCCGACACACGGCTTTGTCAGGATGACATCATGAAATGGGCGGCAACCACACGCATCTGCAGCTTTAGGAATCGAGTCGTTTTACTTCCAGGTAGGAAAAAACTCACAAAAATATATAAATATATCTTAAAATATTTTTTTAGTGTTCCAAATGTAATGTGTGGATATAGTTCACTCTGAAAGGCTTCAGAAAATCCTGGTATGGCCCTTTAAAGCTTTTTCTACTGAACTGTGCTTCTGAGATTCTCTTCCACAGGTGGTGTAGAAGTAGCTCAACAGATGGATAGTGTATGCATAAAATATCTCTAAAAAAGACACATGAACAAAGTCCAGTAATGTTGGTGAACCATTATGATGGCTCAGAAGAACTTCTGAAGACAGTTGTCGTGTTAGACTCATCTTCTACAGAACTGCAAAACCAAACTAAACTAGGAAAGAACCATCAACAGAGTTCATGTGAGTAAACATTTTTATAAGGTAAAATAATCACCTGACAGAAGGTCATGGACAAATGTGAAGGAATGCAAGGTTAAGTGTGGTGATAACATACAACCAGTTTTATAGATATGTCAGCTCATCTCACTGTCATGAGACAGAAGTATTGGAGGATTCAAGTGCATAAGAACCATCAGAGTCAGTAAAGCCTTAAATATTTCTGAAAACAAATCTTCAAGTTGGGTCAAGCTTTAGAGGAGGAGTAAGGACATCAAAACACAGTGACCCAGGTCCAACAAGCAAAGTCAGAACCACAGCAAACAACAGCATCATCATGCTGAGCCTGAGGTCTGAAGACTGTAACGGCTGGAAGACGACGGCTCCATGACAGCCCAAAACAGATCCTGAATGCTGACAGCATCAGACAGCTGTCTGAGGATGACCATGCACAGGGAAGATGAAGCTGAGTGCTGCTGTGCTGACCTCAAAGAAGAGTAACGGCACAAGGAGCAGGAGCATTCCTCACAACTAACTGCAGCCAGCGAGTGGTTGCCCAGACAATGGAGGAGGAGGAGATGAGAGAAGATGACGGTGAACGTTGATGCCAGACCTTTCTCTTTCAACAAACTGTATTATGCAGAAGAAAAACGGAGCCACTGCAAGCCTCCGTCTCTGAGAGAGCGCTGCATGCGTCGACATGTCAGCAGACCACAGGATGCATTTTTCAACTGGAATATGTGTGGCAGCATGAGAGCGCATGTTGCTGTAATCCACGACTAGAAAAACAAAGTCTGGGAAAAGGCGCTTAGGCAGCAACTCTTAGAGATTCTCTCTAAAATATGCTTTATTATCATTTTTGTCTGTTTTTTGCCTCGTTAGTTTTTTCACAAAAAATCTTGCACCTTGTTCATTTAAGGTCTGATATCTTCTGCTTCAGGGTAAAGACACAGTTATCCCTCAAAGGGTGAGCAGATGGAAAGAAAAAACAAACATTATGACTGGATCAAGAAGGAAGAGGGAGTCTCCTCATGTTAGACACATGAACACCAAACTCTCGGCTGCAGAGTTTCTTCTGATGCTCATTCTGGGTTAGTCTTCAATCTTGAAACCAAGAACTTCAGTTTGGACCAAACAAGAGAACAAGAGGAAGGATGTGTTCTTACTCTGGTGTTGTTCACTTCATGAAAGCAGACGGACTTCTGATTAACCAAAAGCAGGAGGTAACATAAGTAGGGATCTCAAATTATTGCTTTAATCGTGATTAATTAATCACAGATAAATTGATGCATTTTTTAAATTTTTTTTATTGTGTTCATCTCATTTTTCATCTAGAACTACTGTCATGTTCTCAAATATAAAAAGTAAATATCCAACCGTTGACATACTATTATGGTTTGGTGTTTTCCTTTATTGGTTTTGGTGTTGTTGTTTTGAGCCTTTGTTTTTCTGTCTGTTTTGTCCTTCAACATGGTGGCGTGGGGCAGGAGGCGTGGCCTTCTCTACCTGGTGGCCTAGCACACCTGCATCTCATCTTTAATTTCTGCACCAGTAAAAAGGCGTGTTTGAGTTGACTTGCGCCTCGCCTGCTTCGTCGACGAGACTAAGCTGCTGCAGGAGGGGGCGGAGAAAGGCGCCTGAGATGAAGGTGGACGACGAGACTGCACGAGAACAAGGAGTTGGGGGTTGTCCTCAACATTCGGCTGAATTTTAATACGCCACTCCTCCTAGTATGATCTGTGCTGTTATGTATTTTATAGTATTTTTTTTACATCTCTTAGAGTGAAACAGATAAAAAAAATAGTCGGGGGATTCATTACATGTACACAGTCCCAAATAAATAGATAAAATAATAATTAAAGTTCATTTTCAAGACAACTATGACACAAATAACCACAGATTATTTAAAATCTTGTATATTTTTTCATCAGCGATTCACTACCTTCCAGAAAAAGTAAGAACATACACATATTTTCCTTCATTTAGCGCCAGTTATTTCACATTTAACTACAAAAACTTTCGGGACACAGTTTCCCACAATGCATTGTTTTGTAGTCATCAAGGCGGCTTGCAGCCAGCGCAGTACCTATTTTCTGGCTGCGCTGGCTTAGGTAGGCGCCTTGAACACGCCCATTTGTCGCGATACTTCATGTCGTCGCAAATGTGACGTCGATGACAGAAACTAACCAGCATGCACCGCGATCCAGGAGATCTGCGCAGCGCCGCGTCCGCCTGCATGATCTCAAACACGCCTAAAGCCTCTCCCTGGTTCCTCCAACCTGCCAGGTTGTTTACGTTCAGTTCGGCCCCTGCCTGGTTTCCAGTAAAGTTTTCGTTGGGTTAGCTCCCTGCCTCCACTACCAGTGTTCATTTGTCTTTTTAATAAACCGTCACTGCTACCCATCTCTTCTGGCTCTGCTATGGGATATATCCACTTACCACGACACTTACATGAACATGTTATTGGAACTCAGATGAAAATTTGTCTTACATTGTTCTCAGCACTTCTGTGTGTGTGTTTGTGCGTGCTGCATCACGGCAGTGACATCATCACTGTGTGACTGTGTAGTTCTTACAGAACTAACCCAAACAACGCCACAGCTACACTGCTCACAAAAATTAAAGGAGCACTGTAAAGAAACACATTAGATCCATCAGATCTCAATATGAAGTTGGATATCTCTACAAATAACAACAGGGCAGTGTCTTAGGAACTAAAGGATGTCAAGTCTTTTAATGAAATAAAAGTTTTCAGTCTACAGAGGCTCAATTGTGTAGACACCATCAAATCAGAGTGAAATGAAGATGTGGCAGGCTAGTCCATTTTCTCCAAAACTTCATTTCTGCAACTCTAAATGCTTTTCAGTATCTTGTGTGCCCCCCACGAGCTTGTATGCATGCTTGACAACGTGGCGGCATGCTCCTAATGAGACGACGAATGGTGTCTTGTGGCATTTCTCCCAGATCTGTTTGAGTGCATCCCTGAGCTGTTGTACAGTCTGAGGAGCAACCTGGCCGGCGCCTAATGGACCCAAACATAATGTCCCAGAGATGTTCTATTGGGTTTAAGTCAGGGATGGTGAAGGCCATTCAGTTGTTTCAATTCCTTCATCCTCCAGGTACTGCCTGCAGACTCTTGCCACGTGAGGCCGGGCATTGTGGTGCATTAGGAGGAAACCAGGACCTACTGCACCAGCGTAGGGTCTGACAATGGGTTGAAGGATTTCATCTGGATACCTTATGACAGTCAGAGCACCATTTCCTAGGCAGTAGGGGTCTGTGTGTCCCTCCATTGATATGCCTCCCCAGACCATCACTGACCCACCACCAAACCTGTCATGTTGAACCACGTTGCAGGCAGCAGAACCTTCTCTTTGTCTTCTCCAGACTCTTTCACGTCTATCACAGGTGCTCAGGGTGAACCTGCTCTGGTCTGTGAAAAGTACAGGGCACCAGTAGATTGCTTGAAAGAGAGAGGAAGGAAGCGATAGAATAGAATCAGATAGAATCATTTCTGTGATGGGATCAAACAACGTTCTTCTGTTGCAATGGACCACCCTCCTTTTCTGTCATTGACCTTCTCACCTCAAAGCTCTCCTCTGAAGAGACCAGAGGAGCAGAAAACTGAAGATCCAGATCTGTAGAAAGCTAAAATGAGGATCTGCAGGAGTGTTTCCTGATGCAGCAGAAGTTGAGAGGGTTGATCTGGCTCCGGGTGGACACTCCACTGATTCCAGCTCCTATCAGCTGCAAGCTGCAAGTAAACCTTCTGTGGAAACCTTCAATGTTTTGCTGCAGAGCCATTGAGTTCTTGACATTGTTGTGTGTGTTGTCATGGAGGACTGCTCTCGTCCTCCATGCTGGACCAGAGAGGGATCGGCCGCCACAGAGATCTGCATGATCTGCAACCCCTCTGGGTAAATCTGATTCTAGTTCAGTTGCGTCCTCTCTGCTGTTTGTTGGGCATTAGGAGTGCATTTGTATTATTTTGTGTTCTGCACATTGTAAGAAAAATCAACCAACATTTCAGAAAGTGTGCGGTCTTTTCCAGACACCCTCTTCTAGTCAGAGCTCTGTTTGTCTGTCTCTGAACAAAAGTTCACACCAGACATCCTCATGGAGGTAGGAACTTCAATAAAAGTGTGGCAGCCCACCAGAGGCAGAACTGTCAGACCCCCGATGGGTGTCATTGAGCGGAACAGTTGAGCAAGCAGATTCTGTCTCCGGGGCGATGAAGCGGGAATGAGGGCTAACAACAGAGCCCTGAAGCTTTACACCCTCTTTTATTCTGCTTTATTTATAGAGGTCCACAATGTTCAATGAGGCAGGATATCTCTGGCATGAATGAAAAACAAAGTCAATCACAATCCCCCCCTTTTTATCAATGGAAGAAAAACTTGGATCCTCCTGTCTTTGGAGTCAAACTAAAGGATGATGTCCTGCATGTAGACAAGCTGTTCTTCTCACATTTATTTAACAATAGTAATTGATATAAACTTATAGATCCCTTTTCTACTACCATTTAAGGCCTAAAGCGTTTTACAGTCATAGTCTCAGTCAACCGCACACACATTCACACTGACAGCTCTCCTCCAGTACTCTGCTCTCGACTTCACCAAACTCCGCCCGACTCCATTTGATGCACCTCCGCCAGCGCCAACACCCGGACATCCCGGACAACTAACACTTGGGGAACAACCCTTACCTTGAACGAAAACAGCTAAGTCCACACATGGTACTTAGCACTTTCAAAAAACGTCACTACAAACCCTTATCAAATGGTCTGAAAGGGGCTCCTAAGTGGTTTTGGGGACAATTTTGGCTCAAAACACTAAAAGTTGACGCAATTAACGAAACTCCAGCTTATTCTGAAGAAACGCCGCCTCGCACTGCTGAAAGGTGGATATAAATGAATGGTAAATGGCGTATACTTGTATCCTTCGAAGGCCAAAAGTGCTTCACAGACCCATTCACACACTGGCGGTGGCTCTGCTGCTGAACACTGACACCAACCTCCCACCAGAGGCAATTTGGGGTTCAATGTCTTGCCCAAGGACACTTCGACACATGGGCGGGCAGGGAATCGAACCCACTATCTTCTGATTGTGAGACAACTACCCTACCACTGCACCACAGCCACCCGGGTCTAAACTGTTCAATGGTTCCATTTTACAATGGAAATGTTCAAAATACCAGACTGTACAGACCGGCCCGCCCATTGGAAACAAGGCTTCTGACACATGGGCAAAGGAGGGAATGGAACCTTAGATCCTCAAATGAGAGGTTGATCACTCTACCTCCCAGATGTGGTTCAGACCGATGTTCTGCTTTCTGTAAGTTACAACAATGACTCAGACAAAGGAGCCACATCGCTGAAGGTGTCTTGATCAGACACATTCTTCACTGTCAGGGAGACAATAAACCAGCCCACCAGCCGGGGGGGTGGGGGGTGGAGGTGTGTGTGTGGGGGGGTTGATCTGATGGCATATTTCTTATTTCTTGTTTTGAGGAGAACTTCTTGAACTTCTTGAACTTCTGAGGAATCCTTTCCCCTGCAGCAGGACCATTATCTGGAAAAGCAAGAGACCTCACAACACGCTGACGTCTCAGAATAATATGTTACCTTCAGAGACAAAAGAAGAAAAGCTGATGGTCCAAACCTCAGTCTGACTTGTAATGAAACGAGTCCAGACGTGCTGAGAGCCAAAGAGCCCAGAAAAAAAACAAAGAGCAGAGATCTTTAAACAGACAAGAGTAAAGATTACCCCAGACAAGAACTGCCCCACGTCCCTCATTAGCTCGGCAACAGCCTATCAGCAGTCCACAGACACAAGTCAAGAAAAAAGGAGTTCTGGAAGAAACCTTTTGTTGTTCCACTCATTCCTGGATGAAGCTGATGACAGGGCTGCAGATAGAATTACTAACCTCTCAAGGAATGTGAGGTTTCAGAAACAGAATCTGCTACTGCACATGCACACGACTGAAGAACACACAGGCAATTTAAAGATGCATTTTTAATGTTCAGAATTGTTTTCTACAATTCTTTGAAAAATGTTGCTCAAATAAAAAAAGAACTAAACCTGAAACCTCCAGGAATTATATTTTCTTCTGCAAAAGCCCTGCAAAACTATTCAATCACGAGTAAGCATCAGGAGTGAATAACCAAAAAAAAAAAACTCAGCTCATCAGCTGTTTCAAAGCTTCAACCTTGTATCTGCTGCTTTCAGTCAGACAGACTTCAGCATCCTGTGGGGTCAAAAGGAAGGAGGAACAAGCTTTGTTTTCTGGCAAGGAAAGCAACAAGGACATGGGAGGGGGATTACTCATCCTGAGGCTGGTCTGGCTTCCAATATTTTAGCCTGAGAGAAACATCCATCTCCTGCTGTCATATTAGCTCCATCTGAGGGCCGGCAAGCCCGCTGGGCCTCTTCTGCTGGGAGCTAAGAGCCTTTTCCTGTAATCACACTGCATTTAGGAAAGGGCCTTTGTCATCAGGACACAGTCTCAGAGAAGTTTGAATAAAGACTTTAGGAAACTGCCATTCTTAAAACCCTTTGACAACATTTCTTTATTCCATCGGATCCAACTATTTTTCCACCACACTACAAGTTGACATTTCGGCCAGTAAGACAAATGAATGAATGAATGAATGACTGACTTACACTTCTGACAACCTTCATCACACAGATGAGCTTTCAGTGGTTCATCTGGGCAAAGATGGAACCTGCTGCACATGCTGTCACAACATCTACTTTGATTAATCAGCTCATAAACTCTTTCACTGAAAGACTCACTCCAATTGAAATGTTGTGTTACATTTTATTTATTCATTTATTTACACATTTAAACTAAGATAGGAGAATAAACCCCAAGAGAGGAGACATCTCGTTTTCAAGGGTGTCCTCCATTTCAAAAGATAATAACAAATGACAGAGAAGAAGCCAAACAAGATGGTAAAAACAAATATCAAATAAACATAATAAACACACACACATACACACACATAACCGGACAGGCTCTCAGCATCCACCCCTACCCTACATAACATTTCAGAATGTTAAAAAAAACACAGTTGCAAAGGACATATAAAAAACAAAACAAAAAAAACTGAACTACTAAAAGAAAAAGCAAATTACAGATACAGTTAAAACTAAAACAAAGACAATAGGAGTTTGACACAAACAAAATCCAGAAATTAAAAGCAAAGACAAGTATGTTTGAGATGAATTAACAGAACTTTCTTGAACGAAGGCAGAGATGAAATGGATCGTAGAGATAAAGGGAAGTTGTTCCAGTCATCAGGAGCTTTTACACAAAAAACATTTTTCCAGATGGTTTCTTGTGTCTTGGAACACAGAAGAATACCTGATTATTATGGCATAAATTATGTTGGGAACTAAAAGGCACAAGGTACTGTTTCAAATAAAAAGGAAGATCAAGAAAATACATTTGAAAATAAATTGAAGCCAGTGAGATTGTCTTCTAGCTGGTAATGAGAGCCAACCCAGTGGTTCAAACAGTACGCAGTGAGGAGCAGTATAGGGACAGCAGAGAACAAAGCCACACATACAGTTGTAGATGACATTAAGAGAGTTTAAGCAGGCTGAAGAAGCATTGAGGTAAATTATATCTGCATAATCCAAAATAGGGAGTAACAGTTGTGATATTAGTCTTTTCTGATTTGGAAATTAAAGCAGTGAAGTGATTGATAGAGTGATTTAAGACGGTAATTAATATGTTCTTACAGTATTTGTCTGATGAAGGACATGTGAAAAACTATTTAGGTTAAAACTGCATTTCTGAGTATTCAAACTATAATAGATCAGAAGCAGATGAGCTCAGGTTTGTGATGCACCAACAGACATGGGGGGGGCAAAAGTCTCCTTGCTCTGTCCATTTCTGCTGCAGCCATTTGCAGACAAATAGATCCATGAACGTCTACATCTTCCTCGTCTGAGTTGGAATCTGGATCTAAACTGTACAGCTGGGTAGATTCCATGTTGCTCACCATTTATCTGTTAAGCTGATGTTAGCTTGGGCTTGTGAGGGGCTGTAAGCTGGCGAGAGAGCGTGTAAACAAAGGGCGGGGCTGGTCAACCCTGCGTGTTTTCCAGGTCTCTCTGGACTGTCTGATGCTGCCAGCCTGAATCAGATGTGGAATCATTTGAGTCAGCTAACCAGCAGCCAAAACTGGAAAACAGAGAGGGTTGAGGCTCCTGAGGACCAGGGTTGAGCAGCCCTGATGCAGGCTGACTCTGCACCAACAGTCCTGCCCACGACTCAAAGGCTAATTTCTAATACGCTCCTGCTGCTCTGCTGAAAAGAAGTCATAAAAAAACAGCAAATGTTTTTTTTTTTTTTAAAAAATAAAAAAAACTGTATAATCAATTAATTAATCAAAAAAAAGTACCATTTTACAATAAATAGAAATACAGTTGGAGTGGGCCTTCAAAAGTTCAGGCTGGACTGTATGGATGGCTGACTGAGACATCTACGGTCAGATTGAACTCCAGGGAGCTCTTTGGTTCTGGAGTTCTGGAGTTTTAATCCGTTTCAATCCTGAGCTTCAGTTGTAACAGAAGGAAATTTCGTGGTCCTGGGATCTGCAACATGTGTGAACACGGCCAGGAGCAAGGGGACAAAAGCCTGGCTGCCCCCCCAGGCCTGCAGGCACAGACAGACAGACAGGCTTTGGGTTGCATGCTGGAACCCACAGAAACAGCTGCTTTACATGTTTGAGCTTCTAAGTGTATATTATATACTGTTACCAGCTCAAAACGAGCAGATTCTAACAATGTGATGTAGACAGGTGAGATGAGACAGCCTCTTCCAGGAGGAGTCTGTGCTGACAGCCCCCCCTAGTCAACAGCAACTTTCACTGTTTAGCTAGAGGTGATCAGCAAATCCCCCTCATGTTATATAGACAATATGTACATCCGTCTTTGTAAAAGTTCAGATATTGTTTGTTTCATGGGCCAAACAGACAAAACTGACTCCACAATGACATCATAAAACAGGCAGCACCCACAGGGAGCAAGAGGCGGAGCCTCAGAGATCGAGTTGTCTCACTTCACAAAAACATGCATATTTAAAAATCAGTGTGCCAAAATTAATATAATTCCTATCTATGGACGTAGTTAACCCTGAAAGGCTTGAGAATAGCATGACATGGGCCGTTTAAGCTCCTAAATCAGGTGGAACGCCAGAGAGCCCACAATGAGGCCACGTCTGGATGGCCTATAGTCCGAGGGGGGAGTGTTGGATCTGTCATGCTCGGCAATTAGCTGAGCAGCAAAGTGTTTGACAAAGGTTGTACCACTTCAGCTCTGCCCTTTATTTCTCTGCGTGTCTCTGGGGAGCCAAAGGTTTAGTTCCAGAACAGCAAACACAGCGAGCTCTCATTTAGCCCGAGAAACACCACTGAAGTGTGAATGAGAGGGACTCAAGTCAAGAATCAGAGCGTCCTGAAAGATGGAGCAGGATCTCCCTTTGATCACAGATTCAACTCAAAGCTATCATGATTTAGTTTGCCTCTGAGTTTCTGTTTGAAGCTTTAATGCTCTTTATTCAATGAATGAAGTTCCAATTATTGTAATTTTCTCAAGATGACACAATGCACAGAAAAAACTGATGGATGTTAGGATTACTATGTTCTGACAGTTCAAAATAATCTCAGATGATGAATGATCAGTTAGGTCTAGCTTCAGAGAACATGGCTTTTTCAGGACATCACAGCTTTTAAGTCAAACTTTTTTCCAGAAGCTAACCCCACAGAGCCCCTCTGCTGAGAAATAATGGGCCTGAAAGCAGGAGTGATCCAAAAACAGCCCCATTACCCATTGTCACAGTGAGGCCCATCTCAGACTGCTCTGACACACTGAATCAAGCACCCGACACAAAAACAGGGCGAAACACGGAGGGTCCCCTGAACAGCAGGAAGTGAGCAGAAAGCTACAGCCTCCTCACCAACATGAACTTTCAAAACGTCTTTCAAACTTACTAAATCTTTAGGACCAACAATGGTTCCTGCAGAATCTGCCCAGACTGAGAAAGAGGAGTTTGGTTTTCCTGCTGTGATCCCCTCATGGAGGTCAGATGGTCTAAACGTTTGACTCGAGGGCCTGACCCTTCAAAGCTCATCCTTCAATTCATCCCACTGAGGTTTGCAGTCACATGATGCTCACCTCTCTTCCTCTCAATCGAAACATTATATCTAAAAGAGTTTTAATGCAAATGACCAGCAAGAAGTTCTCCAAGTTGTAAACCTACAGGTCACCCAGCAACCCCCACCCATCCGTTCATCCATCAACTGGAGTTGATTCTCACCAGCAACACAGGTTCACTCCAAAACACTATTTATTTATTCCCAAACCCCCAAAAAAGCTGAGAAAAGGAAAATCTGGTCAGCATGCTAGATTTCCCAGAGAATCCTGGAGAACTTAACGCAGGTCCATCTGCTGCTGTGCTTCCACACCTTCCCTCGATGAAGAGATTTATGAGTTTCTGGGATCTGAAAAGTAATTTATAATCTATTTTCTTCTGATTTTAGTCCTACTACTTTCTTCTCAAACACAATCTCCTGTGTGACTATAAAGCAACTTCATTTGGACTTTGTTAAAAAGAAAAGAGCAGCAGTTTAAGGAAAGATTTATTCTGGAATCATAATCCTGTCTGTTTTACTCATATTTATATGAAAAAAGTTACTTTTTAAAAGTTTTATAACTCTAGTTTTTTATGTGTTCAATAAATGCTTTACCTGTTCGGCCCGTGACCTGAGGTGTGTTTTGGATTTTGGCCTCTTGTGTGATTGAGTTTGACACCCCTGACTTAAAGTGAGTGAAAACCCAGACTGCTAATTTGAAGAAAAAAAAATAACTGAAAACAATTTTAAACAAATTATTGAAAATTTGAAAAATAAAACTGTACATTTGAAAATAATATATATTTTAAACTTGGATAAATACTGAAAATGTGTTTAAAACATCTCTAAATTAAAAACTTGAAGGTTTTTTGGTTTGGTCTTGGTTTCTCTCCTTCTTAACTTTCAGGCTTCAGTTTACAGTTTCAATACAGACTTTTCAAGTTTTTATTGTTGGGCTGGGCCTAATTTTATGTGGGGGAGGGACTTTGAGCCCATCGGCGGCCAGGTCATGATTCCCAATGGCTGAAAGCATAGACAGAATATCACTGGACAGCTTGACCCCTTCCTCTCACAGAGGTTCTCACAGAGAAGTCAAAGCTAAAAATGTCTTTGTTGTTGTTTATTCTCTGCAAATAAACAACCAGGAAACTGCTGGTGTAGCTGAGAAGCAAGACAAACATCCAAGCATATTTTAAAAGCAACTGCGAGAGAGTGGAAGCTCTTCTGATCAGAGGCCTGTTTAATAATTCAGATGAAGAAAGCCTATCAGAAAGGCCTACATCTATTTCTGCACATAAGACCGGTTTGTTCGTGCTAAACAAAACATGTAAGAAACTAAATATTATCCTTTTCCAAACTAATAATTGTTGCTTCCATTTCAAATCAGTCTTTACACTCTCACCACATTACTTTCTAATTATGTCTTTCTAAATCTGTTTCCCCATGGTGGCATCAATGACAGCTCTCCATTAGGAGAAAGTGACGTATGCATCTTTTGATGAATTCAAATGAATCTTTATTGCCAATAACACGACAAAAATCCTCTAGTAGATCTGTCTGTGTTCTGATTTGAGGTTACAGCCAGATGACATCAGACGTCTTCATGCTATTTAGGAGTTACTTGTATGCAACTTCATTTTAAACAGAATGAAAGAGTTTTCGTTCTCTTCAGCTGCACACACAGCTCTCCTCTTAGGGGTCCGGGGGCTTTTTAGCTGTGCTGAAGAGAAGAACAGGAACAACTCATTCATGATAAAAAATAAAACACTCAGAGGTAGAGAGCAATCAATGAAAATGGCAATCTGGTCATTTGGGTTGTGACTTTGAGGTTAGAGCATAGCTGTAAAATCTATTTAAATGCTCTAGTCATCAAAAGGAACACTAGAAGAATGTGTCTCACCATCTAAAACAGAGACTCTGCTGACAGTCCAGCATTCTCTTCATGAGATGCTTCAGGTCGCAGCAGCTCACAAATCAGCTGCTGTAATGACCCACAAACATTAAAGTTATTTTCAAAGGACATGTTACAATGAAATGGTTTTGTTGAATATATTTTGTCATTTTTTATTTTTGTTAAAGAAAATAAGAGGGTGAAAATAACTGATTAAAATCATAAACCAAATTTGATGTGAATAATCATCCATGTAGTTTTTGGCCATATCACACCAACCATCCATCCAGCCATCTACCCATCCATCCATCCATCCATCCATCCATCCATCCCTCCATCCCTCCCTCCCTCCCTCCATTCATTCATCCATCCCTCCCTCCCTCCATCAATCCATCTGTCCATTCATCTATCCATCAATCCCTCCCTCCATTCATCCCTCCATTCATCCCTCCCTCCATCCATCAATCCATCCATCCATCCATCCTCTCCCTCCCTCCATCCATCCCTCCCTCCCTCCATTCATTCATCCCTCTGTCCATCCATCCATCCATCCATCCATGGTGCAGCTTTGACCATCTCTTTTTTTTTCAAAGCCAGTTTGTCAAAAAAGAGTTTAACTTAAAAGAGCAGCCATGCAAGAACCAACGTCTTTTGAATCATCCAGACAGAATTTGATCTTGGGTTTGATGCAGACCTGTTTCACAGTTACAACTACATTCATAGGCAGAATCAGAATTGCTTCCCTATCTAGCCGTTCTAGAAGACAGATATGGAAAAATGGTCTTCAGATTCGGTTGTGAATAGTTACCAGTCATCTACATATTGAGGTTCGGTTCCCGCATTGTCATCCCATGTGTCAAAGCGTCCTTGGACAAGACACTGAACCCGACGATGTTCCTGGTGGTTCTGGACGTGTGTGTGGTATGTGAGTGAATGGAACAGTGACTGTAAAGTGATTTGGACCAAGAACTGTTCAAGAATACACCATTTAGCATTACTTGAAACATGGTTATCCCTTACTCACAACTGCCTGTACAGGTAGATATGAGGGAAAATAGGCAGATCTGTACAGGGAGCATGGAATGTGAAGATGTTAGAGCTCTCAGTGAGCCGAGGAACAGAAATGTTTGTGCCCATTTTTTCTATGGACACACAGTGGGGCACAGGTCACAGCAAACACTCAGACTACATACAAGAGTATCTGGGGATAAAGCAAGTGAGTTGCAGGTCCAGATGTTTGAGTTTGGTCCACAGCCCCCACCCCTCTGCACCCATTGGTGCTGTTCAGGTGATAGGTGTGCATCTGTTTGTGCTCATTGCACACTCCCATCACAGACTATTAGAAATAAGAAATAATTAGACAATCAAAGAGCATGGTCGTGTGGGCGTCCTACAAGTGTTCTACAAGCACTTCAGTTTCCCATGCACACGCCATGCTGGTGACCTTTGGGCACAGCTGGTCAGAGGCCAGTGCAAACGACTAGAGTGCGGTGTAAAGGCCCCATACCACAGCATCACCTGTACGTCACGAGGGAGACACTTTACAAAGCAAATGTGTCTGTGTTACCAAATCTCATGAAACTACTGCCAACAGCTGTTGGGAAACAACAAAGGGAGTTCCTTATTCAAATGTGTTGTAGAGAAAGCTTTTATTTATGGCTGGCTGTGGTGTATGCAAACATCTAAATCTGATCAGGATGGATGTTTGGGTGTTTGGAACATGTCCGTACATCAAAATGTCCTGAACAAGATCCTGTGTGCACGGGTGGACAACAGAAAAGCCGTCTGGGCCTTCCAAGAAGGTATTGAAGTGCTATAAAAGTATACGTCATTTATCATTTTCACCATTTAGAACTGAACTAAAGAACACTTTCCACCAACTCAAACCTCTTTGTGAGGTTTCAATAAACTGGAGGATGATCTTAAGGAGTCACTGCTTCACACATCTGCAGGGGAAGGGGAATCCAGCCCACTCCTCCCTGCACCGGTGTCATTCTGGGGGCTCAGCGAGTCCAATCAGATCCTGACGGTTGGTGAGGGAGACTCAGGGAGGCCTGCACGCCTCGCTCTGGGATCTGCCCCCATCTGCCTGCAGTCCAGGTGTTCCAGGGTTCCCTACTTTGAACTGCAGAAAGGCTTTTTTCCACAACTATGTTCAGACATGTTGAGATGTTCCACCTGTTCCCTCCGATCTTATTTTTCTCCCACAAGCTCCCCCTCCTGCTCTTCGCCCTTTCCACTCCTCCCCCTCCCTCCTAAACAGCATTCAGCGTTTCAGTCTTCACATCCTGGCCTCAGTAATTATCCCGTTTCAAAGAAAGGCATCACAGGAGCGGATGTGTTGTTCTGTTGTTACAGGTATGTTCCAGCGTCGCTGTAATTACACTGATGACACGGAGGGAAAAAGTCCCCACCACCACCCCCTACCCCCCATCCCACCTAAGAGACACAGCTCAACTGCTTAGGAGGGATTACCAGTTGTTGCAAGAACAGGCTGTGCTGAAGCAAATTCTCCCTTCTGTTTGGAGGGATTTCAATCAAAGAAGAATTAACTTCAGGGTTGGAAAGTTCCACCACTTTTACTTTCATCTGTCTACCCCAGGATAGAAGCTATGCTCATGCAGCATTCACACCACATTTTCTGGAAACTACTCTCCCTGAACACACTGGAGAGAAGAAGCTTTCTGTTTCGTCAAAAACTGTCAGCATCTGTGTCTTCCAGTCAAGGAAATGTCTCCTTCCCTTCTTCCACCAGAACCCCGGTGTAATGTACATCCCCCAACAACATAGCACCTGCATAGGTAAGGCAATGCTGTTGGTCAAGATCAGACTTCATGTTTTACTTGTGCTACTTTGTAGTAGTAGTAGTAGTAAAGTGATCTGTTAAACTATCCTCATGTTTGTAATTTGATTTGTCATCATGGCCACGACTTCTGCTATTGGTCTCATATTTCAGTGAATTGACTTGGTTAAGGACATTGAACAGCCAGTAATGAGACCCACAGCTTGTTACAGTTTTCAGAAGTGGTTTAGTAAGGCTGTCATACTGAAACACGAGAAATGGAGGCAGATGTAGCATTAGCCAAACCAGTGCAGTTTAACACCTGCTGATGACACTAAAACAACCAAATCTTTCACATACTGCAACTCTTCAACTAACACGATCAAGGTCATTCCAGCAGATCCTGGAGGAGAAAAGCGGCTCAACAAGAGACTCTGCTGTTCATCCATTCTGCCACTGACAGAATGGACAAGCGTGAAGCAGCAGAGAAGGTCTGCAAAGTTCACAGTTGTTCACAGGAACAGCTGGTTTTTAAAGTCATGCAGAGATTCATTTGAGCCCGAACAGTTGTTCTGTGTACAGAGGAGCCTCTGGTTCCAGGAGCCAAATATCAGACGACAGGAAGCCTGCTGCAGCCTCATCCATGACATCTACTGCTTCTCTGCACAGGCTCTCACTGTGGTTTATTAGAAACAATCAGCTTCTTCTTGCAGAGACGGGGCAAAAGTCAAGAGAAGTACCTACCATGTGCAGCAATCCCTCGAAGACACACTCTCCTGGAAAGACAGAAAGACAGCAGAGGAACAGCAGTTATCACACTTTTGTAGTGAATATGTGGTTTCCAGAGGTTATGCTAATTAGTCAGTGTAACTCCTGCAGACGGTCAGATTAACTAGTAACTTAATGAAGAAATAGGTGTGGTTCATTTCCCTTAATGAAAGATACTGATGGTTGTAATCCATATATTCTGGGCTGATAACAGACAAAAGCTGGAGGAGATGAATCCTAATCATGGTAGGAAACTGATTTTCTGATGCTGTGAGTTCAGAAACTACAAACACAGACAAAAAAGCTCAGCCTTAAAGGTAAAAAGACAAGAACTTATCTGAGAATTGAACCCCAGTGGAAACAGAGGGACGTTCAGATGAAGCCATGAAACAACTAAAACCATGCAAACATTTGCAGAAAGACTACATGAAGGAAATACTTTTCATACTCAACAATTCAACTTTTCATTCTTGACACTTTGATTTTCACCTTCATCAGGAAGCCGAAGACAAGTTTCTGTGTGTGCAGTGACAGAACAATGATGTTTCAGTAGGAACCCCACCCCTGAGGACTCCCCCCACCCTCATCTCATCTGTACTGCTTTTAGGTTTAATGGGACCAAGATTTTGTCATACTAGCATCATGCATTTCAAATGAGAGAAAAAAGGATCACACAATCCAAGAAATGTTTCTGAAGTAGACAACGATCAAGTGGCTTTTTGGTACAAACTCATCGACGGAGATATTCCCTTAGTAGAACAGCAGGCGTAAGTACACGATACTGCATAGATCTCTGTCTGAAGAGCACAGAGTGAATCCCATCCAGACAGGTGGGAATTGTTTCAAAGAAGGCTGGAGTCACTGGAGATGGAACGATGCAGTCAAGCCGCGACTCCATTTGATTCATGGGTTTAAGTCATGATTTAACACTATGAGTTAAAAGTATTTTAAGGCTTGGAATGTTTTCTTTTTGCCCCTTGGCATCAAACTGCCTGTTTTCCTACTAACAGAAAGGATTCAATACAAATAAACAATAATACACAATATTGAACTGATCATAAATCCTTTGTAACCATCCTTTGTTATTTCAACATCTCTATTTATGCTTTAATAAACTCAATTTGTCTTACACACAACTTCAGAACCTACTGTGATACAGTGTCACTGGAAATAAAACAATGCTGCATTACAATTTAAAAAATGTTTTTCCTTAACAAATTCTCTGCCCTGAATTCTAACATTACTAAGTCTTCTTCTTTGGTAGTGCTGACTTTAAATGAGAAGAAACCTCCTGTACCTCAAAGTCTGCTGCTTTCACCCCCACGCTTCTAGATGACTCTAGGGGATTTGTGCTGCAATAAACTAGAAGTCAACAGACCCAATACATCCAGACGTTTGGGGAAAGTGTGTTACACCACGTGGTGTACAGTGTACAGTATTATTTCACATATTTGCTGATTATTTTTATTCAGTCACATGACTTCTCTCAGACAACTCAAGACACTTGTGTGAAACTGTTGCTTCTTAAGGAGCTGTGGACATTTCCCAGGAGGGAAGTGGAGTTGAAGAGCACGCCGGGCCTTTTGTTACAGCTGCACACACACTCACACACACACACACACTCACAGGCGCACTCACAGCAAGCCTGCATGGAGAAATGTCATCTGCTCTGCATTTCTAAATGTAGGCACAGACTGAGACAAACCTATTTTGACATTTTCTGCAGCAATGAACATGTTGACGAGTTTGAATCTGTTTTTGACTGATTCATAAAGAATCGTTACATCCCTGCTATCCCATGATGGTGAAGTACTTAGATGAGGGCAGCTCTGAGTCACCTCCTCATTTCTGACTCTGAATACCCCCCCTCCTCCTCCCCCTCCTCTGAGGGTCCCTATGTTAGGAGGGGGCTCACTTTTTAAGTGTTTTTTCCAGCAAACCCTGTCTTATCTCAAGAAGGCAGCTCTCAGTTCCAGAAAGAATTAGTGATGGACAGCTAATCTCTGCTGAGGAGAAGAGCAGCCTTTTCCATCTGAAACTACTCCTACACGACTCTTCTGCTCTCCAACTTTCCTCAATGTCACTTCCAAAGGTTGCAACATCCAAGGCCCACAAGGCAACCATTGCTGAACATGCCATAGGGATCAATCAATCAACTCTTGTCCAGCACTTTTTATAGCACAGTATGGTTTTCATTCATAATTAATATTTATAAACCATTTTCTCTCCTCACTTATTAGTCCAGGTCCTTTGCTTGTATTTCAATAATGTGTAGGAAGAACTGAAAAGCAAATCGACAAAGTAAGAGATTTTGATTCTAGTGTTTTCCAGTTGACAGGCATTCAAGAAAGAGTGCCATGGAGTCTGACAAGCGGATGTTTCTAGGTAGTGATACATCTGTCCACGTACAGCATGAGTCCACAGTGACCCACACATGCAAGCCAAAATATTCAGAGCTTCTGTTGGTTTGCTGGTGACTGCATGTTTGGAGTTTAGAAGGTTATGGAAGAGCTAAAGTAACAGAGCAGTTTGGTTTTCTTGTGATTGGGACAGAAATCCTGTAGGTCTTCCCCTCAGGAACAGCTGTCTGAATTGATTTCTCGCAGCTCGATCTGCGTAACTCAACCTCTTACCAGGTATGTGTTTCTAAAGTCTGGTTAAGTTAACCCATTATTCTACATACGAACACAGTGAATTGATTTTACATTTCGCTTGGTTTGAGGAAGAACATCCCAAATGCAGTGAGTTTTTCACATGCTCCATTTGAAAGGTTTCTCTGTTCAAGTACATGAGTATTCATACGTTTATACGCCCTGGAAGTACTTGTGATTTCTTGGTCATTTTTCATAGAACATGAATGATAACACAAAACTTTTTTTCACGCAGTTAGTGGTTGGATCATGTAGTCATTTACTGTAAAAAAAAAAAAAACTCTGTAAACACCATTTAATCGTAAAGATAACAGAAACTTCCCAGATCATCACCCAGTTCTTAATACCTTGGCCAGAACGTTAAATCTTGGTCTCATCACTCCAAATTAATTTCGATCAGAAGTTTGGAGGCGTGTCTCTGGTCTGTTTGATGTGTTATGTATATTACGAGAGGGCTTTTTTCTTGCGTCTCAAAACAATTTCCCTGTCAGTTGTGACAGATTTTTTTTGGTCTATATGACTGTGGTTTAGTTTCAGAACTCCTGACTTTCCACTCCTAGTTTAAAGTTTGATCACTGCTGACTGACATTCAGTCTCCAGACTGAATCTGAAGGGAGGCAGCAGGAGGAGAAGCTGACCTCCCTTCAGATTCAGTCTGAAAGCTCCAAAACCTCCAACTGAGGCAATTGGCTTTTTGTCTTAAAGTTTTTTGGAAAAAGAAATTGTCCTCAATCAACAGCTCAAAAGGACTTAAGCTCGCTGGCTTTAGACATTTAGACTAACTGGTTCTGGTAGATCGGCCTCGAAGCGACAGAAAAAGAAGATCAGAGAGTGCACGAGAGCTTGAACAAAAACTACTAAATCCCCAGCCATCCAAAGCTTCCATTGAATGAGGATTCATTTCCAGGTTTCGAACCAGCAGATGCCGGTTAATGGAGAAGAACTGAATGTCTGGAGGATGCAGCCACTGCCAACACCTGAACACACCTGTCCACAGGTGACCCGGTAAAAGGGGTCAGCAAGCGCCCCCCACACACACTCCCGTTAAGGAATGCACAGTCACGTGATCCTCCCGCACCTTGCAGAACATTCAACAATAAGGAGGATCAGACCGTGACGGAGCCAGAAGATCATTGCCCTCCGGCCCGCGGGCCTCTGTCTAACGTCCGTCGGTTGGTTTAGCTCTCTGCCGTCTCCTGTCTCGTGTTTCTGCCGCTTTAACTGGGCTAAATGAAGCCGGGCTAAAATAAAACGCTGCCCTGCAGCTTTAAACAACTTCTACCCGTTGGACTCACGCACGCGTCGCCGGGGCATGGCGTCCGTGCGTGAGGAGGACCCTGTGGAGGGAAAGAGCCCGATGATGGAGCCCGTGTGGTTAAAGGGGTCCGATCAGCTGGAGTCGAGAGGAAAGTAAAGTTTGGGAGGAAAAGTTCACCTGCTCCCAACAGACCAACTCCACGCGCACGCGCACATTGAAATCTGAGCGAAGGCTACGCGCGTGCTCGGCCGTGAGCGCGCTCGCTGCCGCAGACAGCTGCTGACCCCCCCACCTGCCTGAAAGGACAGAAAACGCACTAACCGTGGACCCCACCGGAGACGGCGAGCAGCGCGGCCAGAGCGCCGAGCAGAGCGCCGAGCAGCCGCCGTCCGCTCATGGCTGAGCCGCAGCCTCGACCAGCGGGGATCCGGAGGCGCGGGGCTCGGCTCCCTCCGTCCGTCCGTCCGTCTCTAGGCGCCTCTAGAGCGGTGGTCTCTGCGCATCCTTAGTCCTGAAAGCCGCCGGAGAAGAGCCGGATCTGCGCTGCGTGCGATGCGCTGCGCTGCGGGGCTGGAATGCGGCGCAGTGCCGTAACCTGAATACATCCACCTCCCCCTGCGCGGGTTAGGAACTCTTCACACGCACACGCACGGTGCGTCCTCCCCCCGCAGCACAGCCAGCCGGGACGCCTCCAGGGGTCCACAGCGGCTCTCCCTGCTCGGGCTGTGACCACAGGTTCACTTTAATCCCGTTTTGATCCCGAATGTGGTTTATTGTCGTGATGACGTGATCATGACCCGGGATCCTCTTCCTCTTCCTCGGGGATGAAGCAGATGCTGCATGCGGGCTTTGGGAACGTTGGACTTTTTCCTCTGAGAGGTTACATCACGTGTCAAAGTCATGGCCCGGGGGCCCGGGGCCGGGGGCCCTCCGGATAATTCTCTCCGGCCCTCCAAGTCATTTTATTTGATTGTTATTGTTATATTGCACTTATTTCTAACTTGTATAATTTTGACCAAATATATTTTTAATGATGAAAAATGTTGAAAGTTATTAAAGTTTAAGTTGATTTATTCTGGAATAATATTTCTATTTAAAAAAAGATCATTCTTTAAGTGTTAAAAATGTCATTTTAGACTGTTCAATAAATGTTTTTCCTGTTCGGCGTGACCTAAAGTGTGTTTTGGGTTTTGCTCCCCCTGAACGTTTCACTGGCGCGGCTCCAGATGGGGACACAAGCTCTCTGCTCCGCTCCATTCCGATCATCCTTGTTAGATCCATAAACGTCTTTGTTTTTGTCGTCTGAGCTGGAATCTGGTCATGTTTTAGCCATACAGAATATACGGCTGAAAGGCATATTTTGAATACATCCAAACACTGTTCTGACCCGTTCAAGGCACCAAAGATCACAGTTCAGGAGAGCCGAGCAGGCTGACCCCAGTCCAGGCTCCCGGCGTATTGAACGAGCTCCGCTGAAGGCCGGGAGGCCGACTGCAGCCGGAGAACCGCCTGTACGTGATAAGATGGCGCTTTGAACGGGCGAGAACAGAGTTTTGTACGTGATAAAACTCTGCTTTTTACACCCGTCCTGGGACAACTTTAGACAATGATAGCACAGGCTAAACAGACATTTTCACATTGTAATTATCACAGCTCTCAGAGTCAGTGAATCGGGACTGAAGTTACCACCCTCATCGATTTTGATTGGTCCTTCGAGTTAGTCCCGCCCCAACGGGCCAAAAGTTTTGAAACAGAAATTTTAAGATTCAAAAATGAAAAAAAGAAGGGTTGAAAGGGAAAAAAGTTTGAACTAAAAAATAAATTTTGAAATGGAAAATTTGAGTTTTGGAACACAAACAATAGAACATCCATCCATCCATCCATCCATCTTCTTCCACTCATCCAGGACCCGGTCGTGGGGGCAGCAGTCTAAACAGAGGTCCCCAGACTTCCCTCTCCCTGCCACTTCCTCCAGCTCCTCTGGGGGGACCCCGAGGTGTTCCCAAACCTCAGCTCAGCTCTCTGTTCACCACAGCTGACCGGTGTATCAACCACAAAACGGCAGACGCCGCTCCAATCCATCTGTCCATCTCGCTCTGATCTTCCCTCACTCGTGAACAAGACCCCAAGATATTTAAACTCCTCCCTCTGAGGCTGGAGAACTCCACCCACCGAGAGAAGACAAAGTTTTGACATTTAAATTTTGAACCCCAAAAATATAGAACATTTGAAGCTGAAAATAATTAAGTTTATTTTAGGATAGCAGAAAGTTTTAGATCTTCTTACACTTTAACTTTTTTTTGTCCAACAATTATTTTTTTTCAAATGTTCTAATTTAGATTTCAAATATTTATGGCCCCAAAATAACTTTTTAGAGGAGAAGGAACTCTGAATCTTCAGGATACTCAAACATTCTGGATAACTCCATGCTCCAACCTTGTAGGAACAGTTTGGAGCGGTCCTTCCTCTTCCAACATGACTCTTCACCAGAACACACAGACATGGAGGACAGAGTCTGACCTGGACAGAGTCTGACCTGGACAGAGTCTGACCTGGACAGAGTCCTGACCTGAACCCATAGAAGACCTCTGGGATGAAAGAGAGCAGAGACTGAGATCCAGACCTTCTCCACCAGCATCAGTGTGTGACCTGACCAATGAGCTTCTGGAAGAATGATCCAGAACTCCTAGAAACTCTCCTCTACCTGTGGACAGTCTTCCAGAAGAGTTGAAGCTGGAACAGCTGCTGAAGGAGGACCAGCAGCAGATACAACCCTGATGATTGAATTGTTAGCGTTTAAAAAAACTTTTTTGTTACATATAACTGACATCAAATGAACAGTTAAATGGATTTTCACATCTGAATATCAAAGGTTTGTAATTAGTCAAAATCATTTTCAAAGTGTTTTATAAAACTTGACTTTGGTTAAAAAAAACTTCATCTTTATGATCTGGTCTGTCAGAATTCATCTGCAGGATGAAATGTGGTCTTGTTTTCCAGCATGTTAAGTCTCTCTGGTAGTTAGGGATTTTAAAGCCACATAAGTTGTATTTATTTGACTAAGTATTTTCTCAGGAACATTTCAATTATGTAACTTCAGCTGATAAAGTTAAACCATTTTCAGTCTAATCAGTTGTGTTTTAATGTAAATCTGCTGTAGCTTTAAATAGTGAGTATTTGTAGTAACTATTTGTTGTGTAATTACTTCCATGAAGAAGAGAGCGTGGAGGACTGGGATTCCTCAGAGTAACCTGATCTCCGCTCAGCCCTTTAGTCCTGATCCAAAAACATGAATCGGAATGAGTTTTTTCTGACTGAACTTTTGTCTACTGTATCAATCTGAGACTCAAAACCTGTCTGGATCTGAAGACAGTATCTGTGCCCGCGTTCCTGTGTTTGTGTCACACACTGAGGGCAGACTTCTGTTTGTCACCATGAAGACGTGTGTAGAAGCATTTATGACATCCTCATCATGTCTGTGACCAGACAGACTGAGACACAAATGACAAGAGTCAGAATGTCAGGAGGGGCTGAGGAAAGATGTAACCTCCATCACATCAATGAAGCTGCAGTCAGCTGCTCAGGGAAACCTTTATTCATCTTCCTCTTTATCATTGTGCGCCACATTATAGCCATTATGATCCAAGGTTCAAGTCCCTGTTACACACTCAACTGGCTGCATATGTTACATGTGCAAAATATCTTTAATCTGATCCAAGATTGGACTAGAAAAGAAACTGAAAAACTTTATCAAATTACAGCAAACGCTTACGTCTGCCAGACTTCTGATGGGATCAATCGTTTTAAAAAGGTAGAATTTTCTGAAGTACCAGAAACAGTACAAGAAGAGATATTGAAGCCGCAGCATCGAGTGAGAAGATCCTCTGAGCGAGCCCTTACTTTGGTTTTAGTGACTGTTCGCACATCATTTTCTAAATCTGCAGCACAGACAGAGACAGGGCGACGTCAACATGTGGCCTTGGACACGCCCCCTGTCCTGCTCACAGACACGGAGGTCAGAGGCCAGCTGCCCAGACACTGGTTCACTGGTGTGGAGCGGCCAGTCGGCCTGTTCGCCTCCTCTGCAGTGCACACATCTATGCATGGCGTGAACGCCAGCGCGGTCGTGGCACAAATCCATCAGATCAACAATCAGTTTAACTATCTAGATCCAAATGAGTCTGATCAGGTCAGAGTGTTCTGAACGGCAGGTTTACATGATGTACTTTTTATTCTAATCAGACATTATTAGTGTCCATGTAAAGGATCTTAATGAGACACAGTCCTTCACTCCTCATATGCAGCTGAACTCAAGAACAAACCCAACTTTAACTGCAGAAAGACCAATCCTGACAGGAAACATTCAGTGGTGCAGACGGCTTGTCTTGCAGTGAGTTAAACATGATAAAACGTCTCCGGCATCACTGTGGTTCTGGTTGGAGGTTGTTATCACTGCTGCAGCTTCATCTGCCTGGAGTTTGGGTTCTCTCTAAAGCTGCAGCAGCCGGTTCCCTGAAGCAGCTCATCAAATGTACAGCTTATCTCTCAGTCTCCCATTAAATGTTGTCTGAGTGGATCAGAAGAAAACTGTTTAATTGGTTGTGTTCATTTGAAACGTGGACACAGCTCCAGTCAGCAGAGCTCTGGGACACGACCGTCTCCTCGTACCCCACCCAACTGCAGCAGTTGTAGGTACCAATCACTCTGTGGTTTAGAGTTGTGAGCACACACACACACAATATGAAAGATAACACAAAATACAAATAGATGCTTCCTCTCCAGAAGGATGAATGTTCTCAAAGACAGTAACAGTCCCATGTGACTCCAGGCAGAGCTGGGAAACACTGCCCTCTGGTGTCCATCTGGAGTCAGTGCAGTACTACAGTCAGCCTGCCGACATGCTGGGACATGCCGTCACTGCAGGAGCAGATGAAGGGAACCTCTGCTGTTGAATATCCATCAGTGTCAGAGTCATCGGGTCTCTCGTCTGTCTGGGATTTATTTAGAAACAGAGACAAAAGCTGAGGATGGTTAAGAGTTGTGCACACACACAAACACACACAATGAAAGCTAATATATAAATACAAAGGTTTTTGTGGAGCTGGAGCTTTATTTTCACTTTCGCCAACAATCTGCAGACGCCTCATTTGCCCCCCTCCTGCCCCGTGTGTGGTAAAGCATCCTGGCAGTTTATCCAGAGAGCCTCACTGGTGTGACTGGCCATGATCGCCCGCTCAATGAAGGGCCCTGAGCCAACAGAGAGAGAGAAGTGTCTGTTTAAGGCAGGGCTGCTCATTCCTGGTCCTCGAGATCTACCACCCTGACTGTTTTCCAGATCTCCAAGCTCTGCCAGCTGTTGATTGGCTCAGTCAGATGTCTCCACAATCTGATTGAAAGAACACACCTGGTCCAGGTAATCAGCAGCAAGCAGTACATGGAGAGCTGGAAAACAGGCAGGTTGGTAGATCTTGAGGACCAGGAATGAGCAGCCCTGGTTTAAGGGTAGGGAAAGACACAGACACATGGAAAACCAGCTGCTGGTGGACTCCAGGCTTTATTGTTCTGATAGAAAATCATGCTGATTCCAGGCTAAACAACACTCAACATTTGATATGTGATAGGCTGAGAGGAGGAGGAGGAGGAGCTCTTCTTCTCTAAATAGAGTCTGTGGCCAAATCCACTTCAGGCTTTCAGTTATTCAAACACACTCTTCGTTTCTGTATTCTTTCCTTTTCTATGCGAGTCTTCATCTTGCTGACTTTGACCATTTGAGTTCATCTCCCTCTCAAATCCTCTCAACCAACGCTCTCCTGATCCGTTCTGACTTCACAGACACATTCCAAACCATACCAAGGTTAATGGATTTAAATCATTGAGATTTTTCATTAGAACAGAAGCTATAATGAGACATCAGACATATATTACTGGGGTCATGTAAGTACATTGTACTGTACACTACTGGTGTGTTTTTCTCAATCTTAAAGTGAAGGTGCAGAGGAGATTTCTCATGTCTAAAGGTGAGAGGTCAGATCCATGCACATACCTGCACTGGCCGGTCGGTGTGAACACACGTCCATCAGAACAGTCTGCAGGTTGGCAAAGATCTGCTCACTGGGCATGTCGAGCTTCCCAGACAGAAAAGATGGAAAACTTCAATTCACTGAGGCAAGAAACATTTCTGACGTCTGCAGGAAACTTAGCTCTCAAGTTTACTGCAGACAGGACACAAAACCCCGCCCCTCCAGCCCCCCGGTCCCCGTGGCCCTAAAGCACCCCCCCGGCCCCTCACCGTGGCTATCTGCGTCCTAACGTAGCAATCGCTCTCCACCAAGTATTCGTGTCCGGTTTTAAACAGCTCCAGCGTCTTGGGAATGTTGGTGCTGACAGTTCCTAAGAGCAAACAGGAAGCTCCTCAGACGAGCTCTTAACCAATCAAATCAATCAGGTCAATCAGATGTCAGCTCGTGGCTCACCCCTTTTGCTCTTTGGAAACTTCTTCCTGAGTTTGTTCTTTAGCGGTAAAAGTTTGGGCAGGATTTCAGGAACAGCCAGATAGAAGTCAGCGGAGATCTGGTCATCCAGGACCTGGAGATGATGGAAACCAGCTTCTGTTAGTCTACATTCAAACAGAAATCAGGTAAACAGAGAAATGCTGCAGTTTTCACAGATGTTTGACATCTGAATTCCTATAGACTCTTATTCTTATGAACTACAAACTAATGACAGCTCTGGTTTGACAGTTCTGCTGTGAGACGGATCTTCTCTGCTGGAACTCGACACCAAACGCCTCAACAGGCTAAAAACAACAACATTAAAAACACGAAAGCAGAATATTCTAAGCATGGTCACACCTATTCTTTACCAGAGTAAACCCTGTTTAGGTTAGTTTAAACCAGCCACTGTCAGAGCAGACAGACACTGGAAACGGTCTCCGGATCAGAATTCCCTTTATCGTCACAGTATGCACAACAGAACGATGATGATGATGATGATGATGATGATGAGGATGCTGCGTTTAAAATAAAAGTTAGGATTATAATTACACTTTAAACATGAAATATAATATCTAGTGTCAATGAATGATGATAATATTGTGCTGGTGACCATACACTCACAGCATACTATTAGATCCATCTTGCTAGTACTGGGTTGGACCTCCTTTTGCCTTCAGAACTGCATTAATCTTTGGTGACAGAGATTCTACAAGGTTCTGGAACATTCCTCAGTGATTCTGGTCCATATCAACAGGACAGCATCACACAGTTGATGCAGAACATCCATGATGCTGATCTCCTGTTCCATCACATCCCAAAGGTTCTATTGGGTTCTGGTGACTGTGGAGGTCATTGGAGTCCAGAGAACTCATTGTTCTAGAAACCAGTCTGAGATGATTCCAGTTTATGACATGGTGAGAGTAGCATCAGAAGATGGAACACTGTGGTCAGAAAGGGATGGACATGGTCAGCAACAAGACTCTGGTAGACTGTGGTGTTAGAACCATGATCAGGTGGAACTAGGAGGTCCAAAGTGTGTCAAGAAAATCTCCCCACACCATGACACCACCACCACCAGCCTGAACTGTTAATACAGTCGGGATGGATCCATGTTTTCATGTTGATGTTAAGTTCTGACCATCTGAATGTTTCAGCAGAAACAGAGACTCATCAGACCAACAAGGTTCTCCATCTTCTATTGTCCAGTTTTGGTGATTCTGTGTGAATTGTAGCCTCAGTTTCCTGTTCTGATCTGACAGCAGTGATACTGCTGTGTTCTTCTGCTGCTGTGGTCCATCTGCATCAAGGTTGTTGTCCAATCAGAGATGTTCTTCTGCAGACCTCGGTTGTATCCAGTGGTTATTAGAGTTCCTGTTGTCTTTCTATCAGCTGGAACCAGTCTGAACATTCTCCTCTGACATCAACAAGAACTGCAGCTCTCTGGATATTTTCTCTTTTTCTGACCATTCTCTGTAAACACTACAGATGGTTGTGGGGGAAAATTCCAGTAGATCATCAGCTTCTGGAATGCTCAGACCAGCCCGTCTGACACCAACAACCGTCAACATTTAATATTCTTTTAAACACATAAGAATTCTAATTTTGATGAGAATACAAAAACACTAAAGGAAATTCTGATTCTGTGATAACCAAAGTCTGTTCAGTCACCTTTCGTTCCCGTTCTGATGCTCAGTATGAACCACAGTCGTTCTTACGTGCCTGAATGCTGCCATGTGATTGGTCGATTGAAACGTTTGCATTAATGAGCAGTTGAACAGGTGTGCATTTTCCTGAACCAAATATTGCAGATGTTGGTAATGACAGTGTTTTTGAGAGTCACAGCTCTGAGAAAAGACATGTTCTTCAGTCAGTCTGTGCAGACTTGCAGCTGGAATCGATGATGGCTGGGATGGAGCGAGTCCTAGAACCTCTGTTCTGCTTCAGCACCAGGAGCCGGGATCCTCTGATCTCCTGCTGCAGCAAGAATTCTTCTCCGAATCAATTTACGTTTTAATGCAGATGAACGGTGAATAATGATGACTTCAAATCCTCGGCCCACGCGCAGATATGGGTGTGTGTGTGTGTGTGTGTGTGTGTGTGTGTGTGTGTGTGTGTGTGTGCGTGTGGGGGTGTGTGTATGTGTGTAACCGGGATCCCTTTGTAAGGATTTCAGGGGTGATGTGTTGGACTGAGCTCATATTCTGGAGGAGCAGCCTCACCACAGTGAGGAACACAGCAGTGATGCATGATGGATAGGGCTGCCACAAACGATTATTTTAATAGTCGACTAATCACCGATTATTTTTTCCGATTAGTCGACTAATCTGTTCATGGCCAAAGTGGATGTAAAGATGCTGAAGTTGATAACCAGCTAAAATATTAGTTAAATGTCAAATTAGCCAAAAAATAAAAAGAGCCAAAGTTAGCCTAAATAGCTAGCATGCTGCTGAAATATTAGCTAAATTCCACATTAGCCTTAAAAAAACAGAAAAATCCTATATTAGCCAAAACAGCTAGCACATAGCTGAAATATAAGCTAAACTCAAAAATTGCCTAAAAAAACTTAAAAAAGCTTAAGTTAACCAAAATAGCTAGCATGCTGCTGAAATATTAGCTTAACTCCAAATTAGCCTTAAAAAAATGGAAAAATACTATATTAGCCAAAACAGCTAGCATATAGCTGAAATATAAGTTAAACTCAAAAGTTGCCTAAAAAACGTAAAAAAGCTAAGTTAGCCATCATGCTGCTGAAATATTAGCTAAACTCCAAAATAGCCTAAAAACCTACTAAAAGGCCAAAATATTCCAAAAAGCTAGCAGGGCTATTATAACTTTCAACTTTACACAATCTGAACTTCATACAAATAAGTAACGAACTAATCGACTATTAAATTATGTTGCGATTATTTTAATAGTCGACTAATCACCGATTATTTTTCCGATTAGTCGACTAATCTGTTCATGGCCAAAGTGGATGTAAAGATGCTGAAGTTGATAACCAGCTAAAATATTAGTTAAATGTCAAATTAGCCAAAAAATAAAAAAGCCAAAGTTAGCCTAAATAGCTAGCATGCTGCTGAAATATTAGCTAAATTCCACATTAGCCTTAAAAAAACAGAAAAATCCCATATTAGCCAAAACAGCTAGCATATAGCTGAAATATAAGCTAAACTCAAAAATTGCCTAAAAAAACTTAAAAAAGCTTAAGTTAACCAAAATAGCTAGCATGCTGTTGAAATATTGCTAAACTCCAAATTAGCCTTAAAAAAATGGAAAAATACTATATTAGCCAAAACAGCTAGCATATAGCTGAAATATAAGTTAAACTCAAAAATTGCCTAAAAAACGTAAAAAAGCTAAAGTTAGCCGAAATAGCTAGCATGCTGTTGAAAATTAGCTAAACTCCAAAATAGCCTAAAAACCTTAATAAATGCCAAAATATTCCAAAAAGCTAGCAGAAGGCTATTATAACTTAACTTTCAACTTACAATCTGACTCATCAATATAAAGTAGACGAGCTAATCGACTCATAAATTAGTTGATCGATTATTTAATAGTCGACTAGTCATCGATTAGTCGACTAATCGTGGCAGCCCTAATGATGGATGTGTGAAATCCAAACGGACACAATGACAAAATCCTGAATGCTGCGGCGCCTCATTTAATCTTTTATGTATGAATGAATTTTAAACCAGCAGTAATAATTTGATCTTTTACCAGTCATTTTCATGGACGTCTTTCAGTTCTTCATCAATCTGTTTTCTCCACAAACGCAGAGGATGGATTCTTCTGTTTGGTGAAACAAACTGAAAAGCCTTGATTTGAGCGGCTCACCTGCTGAATGAGCTCCACCCCCCCCGCAGTGGCGGCTCCGTTTTCCCGGGCCTCTCTGGCTTGAGTTTCATCCTGCAGAAGTGATGAAAATGGCTCTCAGACATTTCCAGTCAAAAGTCGATGAAAGAGCGGCAACGCGATTACCTCAGTGAAAACTACCACTCTGTTGATCGCCGTCTTGAAGGGGTGAGGGAGGTGCACAGTGCTAACAAAGGGATCGATCTTTTTCTGTTGAGAGAACACAAATGAGTCTTATTGTGAACTCCCAGCATGCAGTTGGGATTAATAATACTGCAAACAAGTTCTCATCAGTCACCGATTCTGAAAGCTGTCCCACTGAAAAAGACGAGCGGCTGTCTTGGATAAGTGAGAAAGCTCCTCTGAAGTAAACTGGAGGAGAATCCTTGAACCTTTTCCTCTGGAATGCTTGACCTGTCGGCTCCACGCCACGAAGGATCAATTATGAAGATCTGGACATCTTATCTCTTTATCTCCTGTCTCAATACAGCCTCTATACTTAAAGCTTTCATCTTTGAATAACAATTTATGGGCTATTCTTCATTTTCTGGCATTTTTAAATTCATTTCTTATTATTATTATTCTTGTTATCTTTTGAACTCTGTGAGGAGGAATCTTGTTTAGGCTGACATTGCTGAAAGAATCTTTATGATTCTGGATCAGTGCTGTGCTGAGTTATGTAATGTTTGAAAATAGGTTGAAAAGGCAATAATAAAGAATTATTTAAAAAGATGAGTTCTGTGATGTTTATCTTCAGTACAGTAACACGTCAACTATAACAGAGTAAGGAAAGAGTGCAGGAAATCTCATGTTTCATAGATTATTGTGCAGAAGAATACTCCTCCTCACAGACCTGTTGCTCCTCCTCCTCTCATTACCTGTAAGAATGTCACCTGTTTGAAGTCTCATCCTGGGTGTGTGAATTTTGTTCTCCACATCTGACCCCTCCCCGGGGGAGTGGTGAGCCTCAGACACACCTGTGCTCAGGAACCATTTAATGGGTCCCATTTTTGGAGTCGGGATTTGAACCCACAGCAGGACACTCCACCACAATGACACTGAGCTGGTTTGAAGTGGGTATCTGTATAAAGACATCCGTCTTCACTCTTCAACAGTCAGAAAGAGACTGAAGGACACCAGGGACAAAATGATGAGCAAGCATCATCTTAGAGAGAAGAGATCAACAGTTGGTGCAAAGAGCAGAATCTAGAAGAACTACTGACGCTGAACTTCAGGAACAGCATCTCTACTGTGAAAACATCAAACTTTTGAGACGACTGAGGAAATGGAGGAAAGAACTGAATGATTTAGAGAGAAAACCTGCATCCATCATCAGCGAGGACACTGCAGATGAAATGAAGCTGGGTCTAACCGGAGCGTGGCAGGATCTCAAACTCATCAGCCTGGAGACCTCTAACCACACTTTGGACCTCAATCCTAGAGAATCTGAGGATGAAGCTGAAATTCTGTATTCCCCACCAATAACTCAAAACTTCCCAGCTCTTGAGAAGATCTGCATGGAAGAATGGGCCGAAGTAGAGAGAAACTGGAAAACCTTCACTCTGTCGCTACAACCAGGATTACATGACAAAGTTCTGAGGGGAACTTTTTGTTTTTGACTAAACACGTCTCTTTTACAGTAAAGTAAATACATCCTTTAATATCCTGTGATGAACATTACAGACCAAATCCATTTTTTAAGTTGTTCAGGTTGTAGAATGGATGGCTGCCAAATACTGTATGCTTCAGACTCAGCAATATCAATATATCTTACATATCACCGTATTCCTGGGGACGCTGATGTAAAACGGGTTATGAGTGTAACTTTCAGTATCGCAACCAGAAGTTAGACAGCCTGATTGACAGTTGGCGGTTTTGTTAACTTTAGCGGTGCATACAAACTTTAGAGGCGTGTTTTACTTAATCCCTCAAAAGTTTCAAAAATGTTTATGAAGCTCGTGGTTGTTCTAACACCCAAACTAAATTAAATGTGTCTTAATGGAGCGTTGTGTGGAACATGGACCGCTGACGAAGAGGGAGTGCAGCTGTCCTCCTCTGACAGATTTTACCGTCTATCAGGATGAAGTCAGAAGGATGTGGCTGAAAAATGTAAATCTTAAGAATCCACCTAAGACTTTATATGTATGTTGGTGTCATTTTGTGGATAAAGTACCACGGAGGAAAACATTCTGGTTGGGTTCCTCCAGAGACTCCGGGTACTGCAGAGACCTGACAGCAGTGTCACAGAGCAGGAAGATATTTCTGTGGAATTGCTGCATCTCCTGGTATCAGATATTCAAAAATGACCCATGTTTAAACCACAGCTGACTTTAATCATGAAACGGGCTAAAGCTACACCGTGATGCAACCCTCACTGGCTCTGGCAGCATGTAAACACAAACACGTGAAGCCATAAGGTTACAATAGATCAGCACTGTGTGCTAACTCCAGCAGAAATAATCATGTATGAAGGTATTGATATGTCTCGGAGCTTTAAGATTGTTCAGAGCTTCAACATCTGCAGCAACTGAACTGAGAAAGTAGCTAAAAATGCTACTATATGTTATGTTTGGACATTTTTAAGGTCATCCTTCAGTTTTAACAGCACCAGAATTGTTACGTCTCCTCTTTTAAGACATGACAGCTGTGTTCCCACATTTATATGTAGTTATAGATCCAAAACAAGAGAACTGCACTGTCAGCTCTACAGTTGTAATGTAAACAAATGCTAGTTCCACCGTCTACAGGAAGTATCACCCATAATTCATGCAAAGGCTCATGGGGGATACGGTGGATATTCCAGCACACATTTGTACATAAGGCCCATGTGGGTGCGGCCAAAAAAGCCCAGAAGTTCTGGACCTGAAAAAGTCAAATGTTGTCAGACAGACCAGTGAATTAGGTCTGAGTCAGTTTCCACTAAACTACCCCCCCCCCCCCACCACCACCACCCCCCCCCCCCATACCAGAATAAGAACACAGAGGGACTTTCTTCGAATTACCTTTTTCTCCAATTTCATGTCCAGCTTGAGATCAATGTAAACTGGCTGATTGTGAGGAGTGAAGTCCAACACCTGGAACCTCTTCAACATCTGGATGGCATCCACTGCTCGGTATACAGTCCTGGGATAGTACTTCAGAATGAACACATCATCCACAGGGACCCACGCCGTCTTCCCAAAGGGCTTGTGTCTGTCGCTGTCATCTATGGCCCTCTTTTCCTTCTTTACTTCCCCCACAGCCCCTTTTTTGTCTTTCTTCACTGCCCTGAAAATCAACATGTTTAGACATGCAGAGAGCAGACGGGCAGCAGCAGCAGCAGCAAGCAGCAGCAGCAGCCGGGACTTTGTCTTTCAAACTTGTCACTTACTTGACTGCAGCAAAAGTCCTGACCGGAAGCTTCCTTGTGGCAGACTGTGACCCCCCAGTGCAGATGGGGGTACTGGTGCTCATCAGCTGACTCGTACATGCTGTTGTCACTGTACAGGAAAAGAACAAACTGCTTGTTCTATAGAACTGGTTTCTCTTCTTTCTGCACGTCTCCATGAAGCTCTTGACGTTTGTTTGTGTTTCCTGCAGCTGAACTTCCTCCTGACTGTCCTGCTTCTGCAGCCAGCTCCATTAATTGTCTTCTCATAGTTTAGTGTGACCTTCTTTGGACCTGAAGAAATCTGATCTGCTTTTTGTGGCCTTACAAACCGTGAACGTCACATAGAACTGATTTGGAAAGATGCAAAAGCTTTTGCAGCACAGAAGAAATGTAACAACGATAAAAGACAAAATAGGAACACAAAAGAAACTTATGAGCATTTTCAACAGCTGCGAGAACAAGTCTTCAAGTTTTTAACCAACTTTGGAGATGGAGCAAAGTGAGGAATATGATTTGGTACTTCTAACATGATGTAGGTCTGACTCAAGGCTTTCAGCAAACTGTAGATGTTTGGGAAGCACCAACACATCTGATCATCTTTGGGTCCCACGACCAGAGCAGGCCATCAACTGCTCTAAAACGGTTCTGTGACTGGTATCCAGCAGGAAGAGTGATCAAGAACCTCTGAACTGGTGAAGCGAGTTTCAGGTTGGATATTCAACAGACATTCAGTCCAGACGCCCAGCAGCATGTCTTAGGGACCGTCAATAAATTCACAAGATGAAATCTTCACCAAAATATAGTCCCTGCTTCCTTTCATCGGACTCAGCACTTTGACAGTTGTTGAAGATTCATATTTTATATGAATTTCAAGATTACAACCTCAAAGGCTCAAATATGAATTCTGACTATTTTTTTTCAATAGCTTGCAAACCATGACCCAACTGGGATGAAATCCATGCCAAATTATAGTCCCTATTTACCTTCATCTGACATAGCACTTCGTTTTGCACCTGTCAATGATGATTATTTTATATGATTTTTTTGCATTAAAATCTTAAAGACTAGCGTATACATTTTTTTTACAATTTTTGTCCCCCAATAGTTTCCAACCATGTGACCCAATGAGATGTAATCAATGCTCCTTCCGCTCTCCTTAGCTTGTTTACATTAACAGTGGGATCATCTGGACCCCACAGGACAGTGCGCTGAACTTTTTTTTTTTTTCACTGATTTTTGAGTTTCATTAATGTCCATGGCAGACATAAAATCCTGTCCCCCTTCGTCCACATTTGTCATGGAAGAAATCGCATAACAAAATGTGGTTGGAGTCATCTGGACCCCAAGGAGAGTGGAACGGTTAAAGGCCCTACTTACCTACATCAGACTCACTTCATCTCATTTGATCACATGGTTTGGAAGCTATCGATACAAATAGCCACATTTCATATGCAAACCATTGATATTGTATTCTTAAAAATGATGTGAAATATGAATGTTCAACATTTACAAAACAAAGCGCAGGTAAGCTGGAACTATAATGCGTTATAGATTTTATTAAAGTTTTAAAGCTGTTGATACAAATACAGTGTAAGAGATGCTGCTGGACATTAAAGCTGAACGACAGTTGAATTTCCAACCTGAAACTAACTTCACCGCAGTCCTCCAAAAACACAAACTGACCCTCGACGGGTTCTTTTATGCTCGCCTTCTTGATAGACATGTCATATTAAATCCATTTAAGCTACGAGGGAAGTTGGAGTGATCAGGAGTGGATGACCGACTGGTGGGATGGTCCATGGACTACCTGAACAACCGACCACAGTACGTGCGGCTGCACGACTGTGTCTCTGAGGTGGTAGTCTGCAGTACTGGAGCCCCTCAGGGAACAGTACTGTCACCGTTCTTCTTCACCCTCTACACCTCAGACTTCACCTACAACACCAACAGCTGTCATCTGCAGAAATACTCTGATGATTCAGCTATTGTGGGCTGTGTGTCTGAGGGAGATGATGCAGAGTATAGGTCGGTCATCGTGGACTTTGTGAGCTGGTGTGAGAACAACCACCTGTGTCTGAACACCAGCAAGACCAAGGAAATGGTGATCGACTTCCGTAGAAGGACGGTGACCCACACACCGGTGAACATCCAGGGAGATGAAATAGTCACTGTTGACAGTTTCAAGTACCTGGATGTTCACCTGAACAACAAACTGGACTGGTCCCACAACATCGACGACCTTTACAAGGAAGGTCAAAGTCTCCTCCACCTCCTGAGGAGACTGTGGTCCTTTGGGGTGTGCAGACATCTGTTGAGGACGTTCTATGATTCGGAGGCGAGCTGCTCTGACCGGGACAGGAAGAAAATCAACAAGCTGGTGAGGAGGGCCAGCTCTGTCCTGGGCTGCTCGCTGGACTCTGTGAGGAGATGTTGTCCAAACTCAGATCCATCATGGACAACAGCTCTCACCCTCTGCATCAGACTCTGATGGGGCTGAAAAGCTCCTTCAGCAGCAGACTGAGACATCCCCCGTGTAGAAACGAGAGCTACCGTAGATCATTCCTCTGAAAAGACATTTGACTGTACAACACTGCTGTTTAATATGTTTGAATTTTTTAAATAGGTTAATATGTGTATATAGTTATTGTATAGTATTGTATTGTATAATATAGTATTGTATTGTTTTGTTTTTGTATAGTATTGTGTTGTATATTATTGTATAGTATTTTATAGTATTGTATATTATATAGTTATTGTAGATATGTGTTCATATTTATGTACATAGGAACATGTGTTTTGCAAATGTTTAGATGGGTGCCATGACAGATAAATGTATCCCTTGGGGATATGAATAAAGTTCAATTCAATTCAATTTATTTGTTAAAGCGTTTCACACGCATTTTCGTGTAACTGCGACGCAATAAACAAAAACCACGCGCGGCGTCGCTCAGCTCACAGTAGATGAACGATCATCCATGTTTGTTTTACTCTTGATGTTCTGTTCCGGGTCTACAGAACGTCACGGCCTGCTGCCGCAGACAGACCCTCCAAACAGCGTTGAACGCAGAAGTGAAAAGCTTTAAAACGTCGTTTTTAAGAAGGCGAAACCTGACCTTTCCGTAGAGTGGTCCTTAAGGCAGCCATGTTTGTCCCGCTGAAGTCGGTCCGTCTTAGTTAACGGTCCGTGCGGAAACAAATTCTTTTTCCGAGCAACAACACAAAACACGGTGATGTTTTCACGTCACTCAAAGACGAAGAAGATCAGTTTAAAAAAGGTAAGTGAATCTGCAAATAAAACATGTCTTTGCGTTATTATTGATAGTTTTAGTTTCAAGACATGTCGCACTTTGACACATTTCTGATTGAATTACGTGCAGCTTTGATTTAAAAAACAAAAACTATGAGACATTTTTTTTAAATACATTCTTTAAAGTATGCAGCTGACGATCATTACAACCGGTGTACGTGCTTTAGCGGAAGTGACGTTTGTTGTTTTGACGTCTGTTTCCGAGACGTTCAGGGTCCGGACATATTAAGCAGCTGTTTCTGCATGTCTCCCCGGGTTCCAGCAGCACGGCGTCGTTCCCAGCCCCAAATGAAGGTAATGAGGTCTGCCGGTCCGCTCTCTCTTCGCTCCTCGGAGGAACGGTTCGAGCCCCGGTCGCTGCTGCATGTCAGCGCGGTCTGAATCGTGTAAGCGAGGATCTCCATGTTTCATGTTAACCGTACACATTGGTTGGAACTTCCCCTCACTTCGGGCTGGTGGTTATTTTTGGGTCGTCTTCTGCCGGTGCGGTTGGAACTGTTCTTTCCTTCATTCTCTGGGATGACGTTTTCCAGACGAGTTTAGACTGAACGTGAAAGTTTCTGCAGAGCCGCGCTGTGTTCGCGTCCTCGAGCGCGTGACTCTCCCGACGCCAGCAGGCCACATATGTGCCGAGGCGCCGGTAAACACGTTATGTAAGCCTCTCCAGAACTTGTTCCTCTGACCGCTGCTCCATGATGCCGTGCACCTCTGCGCGCGCACTCACGCACGGAGCTTCTCCACTATTAATACCCGTAAGGCACGCACGCGTCAGCTGCCAGACGGCAGTGGGGTTGGAGCGGTCTGCTGCCTCCTGCTGCGGGACGGAGCAGCCGGAACACCGATGCAGGGCTGCAGTGTTGCGTTCACGGAGCACCGGCTGGGACTGGGCACTGCAAGAACTTGTTTCACGTTTATAACTGTCTTATTCTTTTGGGATCGAACAAATTACCACCCCACCCCACTCCAAAAATAAATAAATAAAAATCCTGCTCAGTTTGTGTTCTGGAAATCTGTGACATCAAATGCAGTTTAGTAAACGACTTTACCAACTGGGCTGGATCACGTGTGCATTTATGAGAGTTAAAACAGACAAGCTGTCTGGAGATAAAACTATTGTTGTTTTTCACACATGTGAAGGTCTCAAAACTTCAGCTGTTTCATTATTAGTTTAGACCAGGGCTGCTCACTCCTGGTCCTCCAGATCTCCATGTACTGCTCGCTGCTGATTACCTGGACCAGGTGTGTTCTTTCAATCAGATTGTGGAGACATGTGACTGAGCCAATCAGCAGGTGGCAGGGCTTGGAGATCTGGAGAATAGTCAGGGTGGTAGATCTGGAGGACAGGAATGAGCAGCCCTGGTTTAGGGTATCATATTAAGGACTTCCGAGTTGATCAACCCCAACAGGTGAAACTGGTTCGACACCTCTCGTCTGTCCGAACTCTGTGTCGGCTCCCCCAGGGTTGTGTGCTGAGCCCACTTTTATGTTCACTGTACACATCTGGCTGCAGTCCCAGCCCCCCCGAGAACCTCATTATCAAAACGAGAACGGGACGAGACAGGTACAGGCTGAAGTCCGGAAACGAGACCCGGACAGGGAGATTATCAAACAACCTGGCGCTGAACACCTCCAGAACCAAGGAAATCATCCTGAACTTCCCATGCTCTGCTGGAGTTAAAGGTGAACAGGTGGAGCAGGTGGAGTCCTTCAAATTCCTCAGTGTCCACATTTCAGCAGATCTCTCCTGGAAAGCCAACACCCACGCCCAGGTCAAAAGGCTCAGCAGCAGCTGCATCTCCTGAGGTGCTCAGGAAGCAGCGAATCCACCAAAAGCTGCTGGTGACCTTCTACCGCTCCACCATTGAGAGCCTGCTGACTTACGCCGTGTCAGTTTGGCGCTCCAGCTGCACGCTGGAAGAGACTGCAGAAGGTGATAAACAGCCCAGAAAATCATCGGCTGCTCTCTGCCCACAATAACCTCCATCTACACGTCCCGCTGCCTCACCAGAGCCAGGAACATCATAAAGGATCCCTCCCACCCCGCTCATCACCTCTTCAAACTGTTGCCTTCCAGCAGACGGTACAGGACCGTTCCAGCCAGGACGAACAGACCAAGACACAGCTTCTTCCCAAAAGCTGTGACTCTGAGACTTGCACGTTCCCATGGAACTACTGGACATCTGCCTGACTCTGGGCACTTTGTCTCTTCACATATTTGATCCTTTCTCCCATTGCACATTATTTGTAAAGTCAGGTGTTTTTCTCTTTTCTATTTATTCTGTATATGTCGTCCACATGGGAGCGAGCCATACCCACATGTCATTGTAACACATACAATGACAATAAAGGCTTTCTATTCTATTCTGTCACATTACTGATCAGGCTCTCCTACCAAGAATATCCTCTGTTCCACCTCTTTGTTTGACAACATAAAAACAATAAGTTCTTTTCTTTTAAATCCAACATCATCTAAAACCACCTTGCTCCAAGACAAGCAGAACATCAAACTGTTGAACTTGATCAAACCAATGTAAATGAACTGTAACATGAATTGTCATAATGCAGATTTGTTGTACTTGTTTTTGTGGTTGAATACATAAAGCAGAAGTTTCTTGCTGTGTTTTTCAGAGGAATGCCAAAGGAAAAATATGATCCTCCAGATCCCCGCAGATGTTACACCATCATGTCAGCTGAGGACGCAGCCAGTGGCAAGAAGTCTCACTGGGCTGAGCTGGAAATCTCTGGTCAGTTCAACCAACTCATCCTTTACCTGCTTCCACTGTCCAACAATGCAACAAGTAACAAAGTACAGAATCCAGGAGCCAGTCATGGATACATTAGGACACAGTCGGGAATAAAATGATCCGATCCCACAGCAGACATTTCCTTTCAACAATAAAATAAACTAAACAAAAATCCCAGTAAAACATATCCAACCTGAACTTGGGGTTCCAGTCATTTATACATGGATTCATAACATGCATCATATGGAAATAGATGTTATTTTGTTCTTGACCGACACTGACGACTAACCCAGGATATTCAGGACAGACGCCAGGAATCCAAAAGAGATTGATCTGTTTAGAGAAGTGGAGATTATTTATTTTTTCCAATCTGACCTCATGATGGAGACCTTCATAGAATGTGACTTTCTATTCCCCCTACAGCACCTCTATCTGAACCTAATCCCCGTCAAATAGAACAGAATCCAGAGTTCTGTCCACGCTGCAGTTCTCCTGCTCTCAGACCAATCATGCTGCTGCTTTTTTTAAACAACACACCCTGTTCTGCATCCTGATTGGCTGGAGACCTCGTCAATCAATCTCCTCCTCCTGTGTTTCCAGCAGAAACTCGAGGCTCCTCAGACCTTTATAAATCTGTGATCAGATCTTAGTTTTCATTCTATAATCCTGGATTTAAAAATGTTAATGTCTGTCTAAGAGAAGTGGAGAAAGTGTGTAGTGAGGAGATGACCCCCACAAGTTATTTTTAGAACGCAACTCCCCCAAAAAACGAGGAGAAAAAGAGTTTTATTTCTGTTTGTTTCCCCATCAGTTCAGGACAGCACAGTTCATCAGTCGTGTCCCGAATCCTCTTTGTTTTTATCTGTTCAAGTCACACTTGTTAGATCAATACCATTTAAGCAAAGAGATCATAAAAACTGAGAGTGCTGTGAGCTGGAACAATTTCACTGATACTGATAATAAAAATACAGAATTTAGATTAGAATCTGCAAGAAGAGAACTTCAAATAGAACGACTCCAGAACCAACCTGAGCAGAAACATGAGAAGAACTTTCTCCAGATCAGATCAGATACTGACAGAAGAAACCAGATCAGATTCACAAAGATCAGAGATTTGAGATTTCTAAATATCTTTCCCCTGATTACAAACCTTTATCATTTTTTCCTTTTCATTTTGTACATAAATTTAGTATTTTGTGTTATGTTTTTGGTTTTTAACGTTTATTTTGTATATCCTACCTGGGAGGAAAATAAAATCTTTAACATATTTTACACTTATAACTATAAATATTGTTTTACATCAGTTATTCATTTTTTTTCATGAGTTTATAGTTATTGATCAGTTAATAACAACAAACGACCTAAAGATCCAGAAGATCCAGATGTTCTAAGATCTGTGTGAGGATCTGCAGATCTCCAACGTCTCTACAGAATCCTGACAGGAGAGGATTCTCTATTTACTGGTTTATTTATGGAATGTTTTAGATTCATTTTCTGAAGATTACAGAAAGAGATTCTTCACATATGGTTGAGTGGAGATTTCTGGAAAAACACAGTTGTTTATGTTTAGACCCCCCCCCCCCCCCCCCCATCAGAGAGAAGAATGTGGCCCTCATTAGAAAGCATTTGGGGACCCCTGGTGTAGAGCACACAGAAGAGCGTGGTCACATCCCCCTGAAGACTGAGCAGTGAAAGGACTGTGAGCTTCAGACTGACGAGCCTCGCTTGTGTTCTGTGATCAGGGCGGGTGAGGAGTCTGAGCAGCTCTCTTTGGGAGCTAACCCATCTGACGGCGCTGCACATCAACGATAACAACCTGACTCGCATTCCACCTGACATCGCCAAGCTGCCCAACCTGGTCTACCTGAACCTGTCGTCCAACAAGCTCCGGAGTCTGCCCTCGGAACTGGGCAACATGGTTTCTCTCAGGTACACATCTGACCGACACATTGCAAAATGGCTGGAGAAGATGGAGGGTCATGGATGGGTGCTGGTTCAAAAACCCCAGGTTTACGTCTGCAGGGTTCAGAACTGCCCTGAAGAAAATGCCTCCAGCTTCCAGCTGATGTCATGCTTGGGCTTTTCTTCCAAAATGAGATTTTAAAGATGAATCACGTGTTCAGATCAAACTAGCTCTGTGGATAAAGACAAACCTCACATGCCCAGAGATTAGGGGGGTGGGGGTGGTGGGGGAGGCCCCGAGTCTGTTTATGTGACAACAAAACCATGACAAGTGGAATGTTGGGTTGGTCATGGGGATGCGTGTCCGTTCTCTTCAGATATGTAGGAGTAGATGGTTGATCTGGTCTTTTCAGAGCTTGTCTTCAGGGATGTTAGACTCTGACCACTATTACTGTGATGACAGTGATTGATGATGATGACCACTGTAACTTTAGGGGTAAGTCAAAACACCCTCCCAGTCGAACAAGGACAGATCGTTGACAGCTTCTCGTCTTCTGTCCGGCAGGGAATTACTCTTGAACAACAATCTTTTACGAGTTCTGCCTTATGAGCTTGGGAAGCTTTTCCTGCTGCAAAATCTTGGCCTGAAAGGTAAGATTTAGATTTTACTGTTCTTTGAGAGCGCCACAATTCAGTCGTGGCTAAGTGCCTGCTCACCAGGAATCGCCTGTTTCTCAGGGAATCCTTTGTCCCAGGACATCCTGAACTTGTACCAGGAATCTGACGGTACCAGGAAGCTTTTGAACTACATGCTGGACAATCTCGCAGGTAAATGACTCTCCCAGCTTCTCGTAACTACTCAGCTCTTTGTCATTATCCTTGTTCAGCAAGGAGCCTGTGTTAAACCTGAACACAGCAGGTGTGATTTCCCTGTCTCCACTATGATGAACAAATCAGAACTTCTCCATCTGCTGTGCAGTTCACCCTGAGCAGCTTCCTCAAAGACCCTGGATCACCCTAAAGGAACGAGACCAAACGGCCCCCTCAGGTGAGGCTTGTTGCCCCGTACAGCTTACACTGAGCAGCTACATGCCTCAGAGAGGTTGCAGAGAAGAGACCAGTGCTATTATTTAGAAAGAAAGATCAGATTTACTGATCTCTGGTTACAGATCCACATGGATGAAAATACTTAGAGCAGGATTCAAACCTGAAAATAGTTTATCCGTTTTATTATCGCTAGCAAAGAGTTTCCCGGGTGCGCAGAGGCTTCATTTAAAAACGATGACTCCCGAGGCTTCGCTGGCGGGCTGTACCACGTGACTGACTCAGGAAGTCTCCACAGCAACACCAATTCCTCCGACTGCATTCATAATGTGGGTGTTTGAAAGGATTGGGCAGTATTCAAGTTTCAATACCGTCAATATTCCTCCACATTTGACCTCAGTATACGGCATTACCGAGACTAATTAAGAACTTCTTAAGCATCACTTCACCAAACTGCTGCGCTTTCCTTTCAACGTGCAAAAGAGAATTCCAAACACAATTATTAAAACAATGTAATGTTTGGATGAATCATTTTTATTTTAAAGTATTGCAAAAAATATATTGGAAAAGGCTTAAAATTAACAAAGCATTTGCAGCAATTTTCTAGCACTGTCTCAGCCATTTTCAACAACAATTCAGATTCATTAAATTAAACAACAGATCTGATTTGAAAAGCAGCATGTTGATGTAAAGTGCCAAAAAAGGGCGGGAAACTTTGAACGGGAAACGTTTTTCTAACAGCAGCAAATGAGTGAAAACTCCATGCAGAAATCTAACAATAATTCAGACCCTCTGCGCACTCCTGTTTATTTAGTTATTTATTTGTGAATAAAAAATCTGTCTGTTAAGCACACTGGGCTGACATCAGGGTTATAAAAGCAGGATCAGGGTCCAAATCTGAGCCCCTCACATGGGGATGAGTGCTGAAACTCTCACTGGTACTGTAGGAAAGCAGATTTTAGTGCGTTGTTCCGGACGTTTCAGTCGCTTGTTCTTTTCTTCAGGTTTGCTGTACAATTCTAGCCAATCATTTGACCTTTCCGGTGATTGTAGGCGGGATCAGATAAGAATGGGTGGGGTTGTGAGGGTGCACTGTGCAGAACTTCAGTCCAAACGGGTGAAGCAAAGGAAAGTGAGCGGTGAAGTATGCAGTTTGATGAGATTTGAAGATGGAGGTGCAGAAAGAATGAAATAAAGTATGTTAGGCACATTTATGTGATCTGATTCACCCTGTGACTTCTTTGTCACATTTAAATGGTTTTGGGAAAAATGGCTTCTTATTATTTTAAATTTTAGAATCAGAATCAACTTTATTGCCAAGTACGATTTTACACATACGAGGAATTTGTCTTGGTGATGATGGTGAATACATGAATAAATAAAAACCTTTAACTTTAAAGGAAGCCCGCTCTGTTTCTATTACAGCAGCACATGAAGAGGGCCAGAGGAATAATAGTAATAGTAATATCATTACTAACTGAGTCCTCTGTACAGACTTTTGTCCCACAGAATTGCTGGGTGCACTCTAGAGCCCAGTATTACTGCCTAACTTGAATGTTCACATATCAAAGTAATACAACAGTCAGATGTCCATGTTTAGAGATGTATTGGAATGAAGGTTGTCTAAAACAAACTTGTTTCTCTTGTGTTCTCCTGGCTGCAGCTGTGTTCACAGTCATGTGCTACAATGTGCTGTGTGACAAATACGCCACGAGGCAGCTGTACGGTTACTGCCCCTCCTGGGCCTTGAACTGGGAGTACAGGAAGAAAGGCATCATGGAGGAAATCACCAACTGTGATGCTGACATCATCAGCTTGCAGGTAAATGATGGAGTGAGAGAGCCGCGAGAGAGCCGCGAGAGAGCCGCGAGAGAGCCGCGAGAGAGGCGCGAGAGAGGCGCGGGAGAGGCGCGAGAGAGCCGCGAGAGAGCCGCGAGAGAGAGCTGCGGGAGAGGCGCGAGAGAGCCAGAGGCGCGGGAGAGGCGCGGGAGAGGCGCGAGAGAGGCGCGGGAGAGGCGCGGGAGAGGCGCGGGAGAGGCGCGGGAGAGGCGCGGGAGAGGCGCGGGAGAGGCGCGAGAGAAGCGCAAGAGAGGCGCGAGAGAGTCGAGAGAAAGCCGCGAGAGAGGCGCGAACCCTCTGAGCCTGAACGGCTACTATCTTTGCCTTTAGCACGGAGAATAAAGAATGTGTCCAACCGTGCTGGATTGCTGTCTCCTCCTAGAGCAGGGGTCTGCAACCTGTGGCTCTTTTATCTCTCCATAGTGGCTCTCTGGCTGAAGATTAGTTATTATTTTAGCAACATACTAACGTTTTTGGCTAATTTGTTTTCTTGTGGGGTTTTTAGGCTAATTTAGAGTTTTAGCTAATATTTTAGTGAAATGTTGATGTTTTCAGCTATTTTTTAATCTACTGATTTTTTTTTTTTTTTGGATAATTTAGAATTAAGCTTCTATTTTAGCAACATGCTAATGTTTTTGATTAAGTTAGTTTATTGATGAATTTTAGGCTATTTTGGAGTTCAGCTAGTAATTAAGCAACAAGTGAGATTTTTTTTTTTTGGCGGATTTGACCTCTAATTAGTGTTTTACTCTCATTTGGAGTTTAGCTAATATTTTAGCAATATACTAACATTTTTAGCTAATTTGTTATCTACTGGAGATTTTAGGCTAATTTTGAGTTTAGCTTTTATTTCAGCAACATGCTAACATTTTTGGCTGGTTTAAATTACAGAGAAATGTTGCGCTCATTTTAAGATCAGCTAGTAATTAAGCAACAAGCTTGCTTTTTTTGCTACTAAAGTTAAAAACGTTTAAAAATGTTCTTTTTGAGAGATGCTAGTTTCTTTTTATTCTTTTTTTTGTTTTTGTCCTTGAAAAGAAATTGACATTCATATTCATTTAAAAAAAGATATAAGAAGGTTATGAATGCAAATCCAAATTTCTTAAAGGCTAACGTAAGTCAATGCGGCTCCTTCTAGGTTTGGATCAGTAAAAAACAAGCCCAAATGGCTCTTTTACTGTTAAAGATTGCGACCCCTGTCCTAGAGGATTCATCAACACGACTAACGTCTGGAGTTGAGAGTCTGAGAGTAAAGAGGACATTTTACTCTTTTCCTATTATAGTCTGGAGAGCATGCAGCCCCAGCCCCATGATAGTCTGCTCAGTCACTTAGTGCTCTCTGCTGAAACATGTGAATGATCTACAGCGACTAGAGAAGACACTCGATGCCAGCATGTAGTCTGTGGCATCCTGCAGGACGCAGACATCCTCTCAGTGCTAAATCATTTATTGTCATTGTTTATTCTTTCCTCCTCATTTTCTTAGTTAATTGTGTCCTCCTTGAATGGGATTGTCTTGATATTTTTAGCAAAGCAGTAAACAGGAAGAGCAGGTCAGAAGCAACGGCTTCAGGTTGAGAGCTGCGTTATATGGATGTAGCTCCTCCAGCCAGCTGTTTGGAAATTCTTAAAGATCAGGATTTACTTATGGTCAAGCCGATTCTCTCTTCTGTCCTTCATCCATGAGGCTGCTGAACGCTGCCGGTGCTGCCACCTGCTGGACACTTAGCTTACTAGCTGAAGGAAAATGTCTGCAGTTTTCTGAAAGATATGGCTCCTCATCTCCATGGATATCTACTGTATCCGAACCAAAGTGAGCTTCTTCTTCTTCTTCTTCTTCTTCAAAAAAAAGGACAATCCCTTTGTGTCTGTGTCCACAGGAGGTGGAGACAGAGCAGTACTACACATTCTTCTTGGAAAGTTTAAAGGCTCGTGGCTATGACGGCTACTTCTGTCCCAAATCTCGTGCCAAACTGGTGTCTGAACAGGAGCGGAAGCACGTGGATGGCTGCGCTGTGTTCTTCAAGACGCAGAAGTGAGTCTGTTCTTTGTGTTGTGAGAATCTAGAGCATAAAAATGTAATTTTTGAGTCTGATTTAAATAAACCAGACATTGGACAAGTCTTTCTTTCAATATTCCTGCAGGTTTACTCTGATTCAAAAACACACTGTGGAGTTCAACCAAGTGGCCATGGCCAATTCTGAGGGCTCGGAGGTCATGCTGAACAGAGTGATGACCAAAGACAACATTGGAGTGGCTGTTCTGCTGGAGGTTAACAAAGACCTGTTCTCTGCTGGTAAGAACTGACTGCTACTCCCTGCTGTTCTCTCAGGAGTATTTACTCCTCTGCACCGCTGATTTTCTCTGAAAGTCCTCGCCATCTTGTCATGTCAGCTCAGATTTAGTTCAGACCCCCGTGAATGCAGACCATCACAGTATTTCCACCAGGGCTGAACAAGTACTTTTGCAGTGTATTTACTGCATGGCAGCAGGCCTAAACTTCTGCTCCTTGGTTTTCTGATGAAACATGAGGGGACAGATTTAAAAACAAACAAACACATACTCTAGCCACATTTGATTCATTAAATGAAGTCCTTATTAACTAAAGTCAAGTAGAGTTTGTTTTATTGCCTGAAAAGAGGTGACCTCGTATAATCCCACCCATACTGACGTCTTTCATTTTATAGTTTTATATAGTTTCCATAATCCGGTTCTGATCTGATCAATTTCAGAATTTTTTTCAAGCAGCAGAATCGAGTTCTTGTTTGCACGATATGGAATTGTTTATATCACGATATAGGTTTTTTCATATTGTACGATATCAATTTATGTCAAGATATAAATCAAATACTTATATTTGTCAAATTTGAACACTCTGTGGCTCAACAGAGAAATGTCTGATCATCAGCAAGTTATTTAATAACGGATGACCTGAAGGAACATGAAACAACATTTTTTTAGATAATTAAGAAAAGACATACTTGATAAACGTAACTGAATATTAAAGCAAAAGGTTTCAAGCTTCAAAAGAGAACATGAAGCAAACAGAACCCTAAACTGCTTGATCATTTCATTTTACAACAAAATTCAATTCAATTTTCCATTTTATTCATATAACCCAAAATCACAAAGAAAATGTGTTCTCAGAATTTCTTCAGGTAGTTGAGAGGTTTGTTGTTTTTCTGGAGAATTCTGGTTTATTCCAGTCTGAGGTGAGCATGCTCGGTGTCACTGCTTCAGGGGATGAAGAGGTTTTAGAAGGAGCATGTCTTCTGACCACTTTGCTGTGTTCATGACTCTGTTTGACTCACATTTTGAATAGTTGTAATCCCTCCACACAGGGGCTGTCATTTCAGTTTTCAGTCACCGGCCAAACATACATGTTACCAGTCAAACATACATGTTACCAGTCAAACATATATGTTACCAGTCAAATTCTAACACTGTTTTACACAGAAACCTTTTATTTTGGAACTTTTTTCAGAAGAATTTCTAAATGGTGTGAACATGTCTTTATTTTCATCTAACTGTAAACTCAAACAGGTTTAGAACACAAGGACTGATTTACTAGAGATTTCCTAATTCTGCCTCCAGGTGATCATATTTGATATTAAATCATAATAAAAACATTCAACAAAACATTACAATGTTCTGGATTATTATTATTATTATGTAATCGTTGACATTAAATCTGAAGATTCAGCACAATATATGACAGGTCACAGTTTTTGGTTCTGTAATGCTACAGACGCTGATAAAACACATTTATTATTGTTGTTATTATTACACTGTTATTATTTGGAAAATACAGTTTTGATGAATTTCCTCTGAATTAATCTTGTATTTATTCACCAAATCTTTTAAGATCGGTCCGTGAAAATACTGTCTGATGTTAAACCGGTCCATGTTCTCATAAAGGAGACACATGGAGGAGTCCAAGAACTACTTAGATGCAAACATTTACATTTATTCATCATGTCGTGACAGACTCAGTTCCTTTCGAGGGAAAAAAAGCATATAAACAAATACTTTACAAAGTAAAAGCAAAAAACCCCAAATACTTCACAAGGTAAAAACAAAAAGACACAAAACCTCTCAAGCTTAGAGGCATGAAAGACCAGAGCAAGTACCACGTAAAACAATCATTAAGAGCCCAATTAAAACAGATTCAGTTCAAATGCTGAGCAAAATAAAAGGTTTTAAGGTTTTAAAAGAGTGAACCAAGGAAATAAAAGCCTTCAATTTTTTTTTTTTGTGATTAGTTTGTTCATAATCTTTTTTTCCTCTTAAATATGTTTCTGTAGAAATGAAACGTTCTTATTCTTGGAGATTTTTAAATGAACTCTGATCCTGATCAGACACTGACTCTGTTTCTCTCTTTCCCGGGATCCACACTCTTTACTCTGTCTTAGGGTCAAAGCCCCCCCAGGAGAAGCAGCTGGTCCTGGTGGCCAACGCCCATATGCACTGGGACCCCGAGTACTCAGACGTGAAGCTGATCCAGACCGTGATGTTTCTGTCGGAGCTGAAGAGTATTGCCGAGAGGGCCTCGAGTTCCTCGACTGCCGACTCACCGGCCTCTGACTTGTCTGCCATCCCTATCGTCCTGTGTGCTGACCTCAACTCGCTGCCCGACTCGGGTAAAGCCTCTGACAGACGTTTTGATTCTCAGTGAGTGTGGCTGATGTTCTGCTGAACAAACAGCTGTGGCTGCATGTTCAGTGTCCTCCAACTGGACTTTTAGAGATTCTCGGAACTACAAGCAGTCCTGCATTTAGTGAACCAAGTGTTCTGATTGGTTGATCTTTAATATAGGATGGGGCCACACCATTCAGAGCCTTATAGGTTAACAGGAGGATTTAGAACTTGATCCTGGATTCAACTGGGAGCCAGTGGAGTGAAGCTAACACAGGAGTGATGTGTTCTCTTCTGCTAGTTCCTGCTAACAATCTGGCTGCTGCATTCTGATTCTCACTTCAAAACAGTGGAAATTAATGCTGTGTTTCCTGATGATGTTTCCTAAGGCATGAACAGGATGGGCTCTAGAACTGAGCCCTGAGGAACTCCGTAGCTAACTGGAGTACAATGAGAAGACTGTCCATTTACATTAACGAACTGGTATCTATCAGATCAATAGGATTCAAACCACTGGAGGGCAGATCCTCTGATCCCTATGTCATGCTCTAGTCCAGGGGTATTCAACTCCAGGCCTCAAGGGCCTCCTGCAGGTTTTCCAACATACCCGGATCTGGCATGCTCCAATTGGTTGGACACACCTGAACCAGGTAATCAGTCATGAGTAGAGTTTGGATATCTGGAAATTATGCAGACACTGTGGCCCTCGAGGCCTGGAGTTGAATACCCCTGCTCTAGTCTCTGGAGTAAGATGCTGTGGTCGATGGTATCAAAGGCTGCGCTGAGGTCTAACAGGACCAGAACAGAGATTAGTCCTTTATCTGAAGCCAATAACAAGTCATTAGTAACTCTAACCAGTGCAGTTTCAGTGCTATGGTGAGGTCTAAACCCTGATTGAAAATCTTCAAAGTGACTGTTGTCCTGTAGGTGGCGCTGTAGCTGCTTAACTACGACTCTTTCTAAAATTTTAGAAATAAATGGGAGATTAGATATTGGTCTATAGTTGGCCAGAATGTCAGGATCCAGGCTGGGATTTTTCAAAAGAGGTTTAACAACCGCATGTTTAAAAGACTGAGGCACATAACCAGTTTCTAGAGAGGGATTTATTATGGTTAATGTGGTGTCACTAATTAAGGGGAAAATTTCTTTAAAAAGTTTAGTGGGGATTGGATCTAAAAGACAAGTGGAAGTCTTAGAAGATGTAATAACTGATGTTATTTCTGTTTGGTCCACAGCAGTGAAACAGTCAAAGGTTACAGACGTTTCTATGGATGCCTTTGTTTCTACAACTTCAGCTTTGGGCTGATGGTGGGAATAACCACATTTAGCTTGTGTCTAATATTTGAGATTTTACTATCAAAGAATTGAAGGAAATCTTCAGAGCTGATAGTAGCTGGAATATGTGGTTCAACGTAAGGCATGACTCCCAACATGCCCATAATACATGCATGTTGATGTTGGGAGTGGGGTCATCTGTGGGTCATCTGTGGGGTCATCTGGGACCCACAAGACAGCGTGCTGAACTTTTTTTTTTTTTTTAAATTTTCACTGATGTCCGTGGCAGACATCAAATCCTGTCCACCTTTGTTCACATTTGCCATGAGATGGAAAACACAACAATGTAAGGGAGGGGTCTTCTGAACCCCATAAGATGTGACTGAATTCCTGATTCTTGCTGTCTGCCTCTGGTTTGTTTCTCTTGAGTTTGTCCTAGCTTTTGTCCATTTGTTACCTTTACCTTTGTGGTTTCTCCAGCTTTCTTTTTAATAGTTCTTGTGTTTGGTGAGCTGCTCTCTGGGCAGCCAGGGACCAACTGGTAATGAAATGCAAAGTGACTGAAAATCAAGGACATTATTGCAGCACAAAAATGTGCCAGGTTTAACTTGAACTAGTAAAATCCCACCCCTGATCCACCTTACTTACTTTAAATTCTCAATTTTCTTTACCTAAATGATCATTAACTGGTTCTTAACCTGTCTTCAGCCAACACAGTTTCAGGTCAATAATTGATTCAGCCATTATATTTTTTCAATTTTATATTTTATTTATTATTATTATATATATATATTTTTACATTTTTTTTTAATTTCCAAAAGTACAGAAAATGTTATATAAGATTTGCATGTTAAAACAGATTTTTAGTCAGCATATGTGAACAACATCAAAAATGATCATAAAAAAGGAAGAAAGTGCAAACAAAATTAAAGGAGAAATAAGGTTAAAAAAAGGCATGTAAAGGGGAAAATGTAAATTTAGGAATAATCTTTATACTTTATCTTGTAAAAATTACTCTAATTGTTGCCAAATCTTACTAAATAGTCCTGGATTATTTGTCTTATCAAATCTTGTGCGCTAAACTTTAGCCCCAAACCCATTTCGATCAACCACCTCTCACACCACGGGGCAGAAAGAGACCTCCATGGTAACAGGAGGAGTTTGTTTGCAGCCAGAATACTCATTGTGATTCGTTGTTGCTGGTGAGAGGAAAAAGATCTTACACAAACAGGTAATCCAAGTGCTGCCAGTGTACTATTATATATTCTTTTTATTATAATTTTTATTCAGTCAAAGTCAGTGTCCGTTCTACAGATGAATGAATGATTTATAGATATGATGATGCCATGAAACAAAAATATCTATATTCTGTCATAAGTCCCGGGTTGGTATTCCTTCTGCTGGTAAGGCCGTCCTCAAACAGTTCTAAATCTCTTTGCTGTAATGTTGCAGACGCTGTTTGTTCAGCTCCTTCTGCGTCTGCAGCTGTTCTCAGTGCAGATGATTCAAATCCGTTGTGAACGTCTTCCTGTCCTTGAATCCAGGTGTGGTGGAATACCTCAGCAGTGGCGGCGTGGCCGAGAACCACAAGGACTTTAAGGAGTTGCGCTACCGTGAATGTTTGACCAACTTCAGCTGCAACGGCAAGAACGGCAACTCAGACGGGAGCATCACGCACAGCTTCCAGCTGAACAGCGCCTACGACAGCAGCCTCATGCCTTACACCAACTACACCTACGACTTCAAGGTACAGACTGCAGAACGCTGCCACCTTCTCTCATTTAGGCTTTGACCAATGAATGAAAGGGTTAGCCCTGCTAATGACAGCGCTCAGGATTTCATCATGATAAAATCAGACGATGTTTGTGAGATGCAGACAGCGACATAGTTTTGAAGCTCCCACTTTGAGCCATTTTCAAAGGGTTCCTATTGGTCTTTTAATTATTACCGTACGTCTTCCAAAAGTTGCCCCGACATTTGTTCCAAAAAATGTGTCCTATTCTGTTCACCACATTCATCTATGACTCCCCCTCGATGCACGTCGAGTCCTTGTTTATGAGCTGCTCAGACTGTAACTTAAAAGCCCAAATCTAAAGATAATGAAAATAAACTCCAAACCAATGTCTAATGTAGTGTCACAGTTGTAGGTATCTATGAAATTCCTATGCCTTTGAAATCTATGTCTTTCCATTTAGCTAAAAAACTTTTATCCCATAAATTCAACAACACTTTCAACTGTGCGGCTTATGGTACATTTTAAGGCAGGGTAAAGCTAGGCCTCCTTTCCCTTTTGGAGGTTGTAATGTTCTGGTCTTGGTTCTTGGTCCTGCACCTTGCCATCAAATCTGGAGGTAATCTTGTTCCATTCCTTAAATTCATATTAAATCAGTCACCTCGACAGAGAGCCTTTACATTATTTAAAAAAAAAAAAAAAAGTTTTACATTTGGATCTCTTGAATGTCCAAGAGATCCAAATGTTTTGAGCTTGGCACCAAGTTTAAACCCTGATCAGTGTGCTGGGAGATTTAATGCTCTGCTGTTTCTGTGCTGTGATTGTATTCATATTGTTTGCTTTTAACCTGAAGAGTTTCTCTGAGAAATGAAACCAGTTTAGATATAAAGGCTTAACCACATGACTGTGCTTTGATAGAACCTCCAGGTTTTCTCTCTTTTAATGAGACTACATTTGTTGGCTGATTTTAAGGCCCAGTCCCACAGGATTTGACGGCCATATCACGGTTAAAACATTTGGAAAATCTGTCTTGGACACAGTAACTTCATGCATGTTCATGGAATAGCAGTGATACAGACGCCGGAGTCCATTTCACTGCCACTCCACTGCCAAAGCACAGCTTAATCGCGTGTTAGCTCGTCCTCCCACGCTCAGCCGCTAAACCGACGCTGTGAGCAGTGGTAAAAGATCCAGACCACGACCAGACCTGTTAGAGGGAGCAGAGACTGTGGACTCCTATAAATACCTTGGTCTGTGGCTATCCAAGAAGGACACTTCCAGACTGGACAAACTGATCAGGCGGGCCGGCTCTGTGGTCGGCACGAGGCTGGGCTCTCTGGTGACGAGGACTCTGGACAAACTGCTGGACAACGTCAGCCCCCCTCTGCACATCGTCATCAGCAGCCAGAGGAGCCTGTTTCCCCTTCTTTAGAAGTTTCTATCATTTGTTCCTTCTGCAGACAGTAGCTCCTCGTCTGCTTCACTTTTTTTAAATTGCTACTTTATGATGTTTCACTTTTTTTTTTTTTTAGCAAACCACCTCCCCAGATGTTTCTTTCTTTTTTTAACAGTATAAGGTAGAAAGCATGACTCAGCTTGTTGTGGAAATGTGGTCAATCAGCTCCCCTTTACTTTCAGTGCTGGTGTGATTCAGAATCACTTCCCCACCATGTTCTTTTGTCTAAAGTAGGAATAAATCTAAACTATATTCTCATTAGAATCCAGGTTTTATTGGCCATTACTGGATAAAGACTAAATTCTTGAATTGTTAAAGTTCCTAAAACAATTAGTTAGGATTGTATTTTTCTGTTAGATGATGATAGATGATGTTATGATGATTTAGCAAGACCACAAGTTGAATTTGCACCAATAAAATCATTTTACTGCACACATTAAAAAAACTGTCTTCTGCTGCAAAAACAAGAAATATTATGAAGGTTATGTGTTTTACATCATGTAAGTCAAGTTGGCCCCCGAGGTCCAAAGCTTTTGGTATCTTCAAAACTTCCATCTTATGTTTTTAACTTTAAAATGTGTGTGTGTGTGTGTGTGCGTGTGTGTGTGTAGGGTGTCATCGACTACATCTTCTTCTCTAGGACACACATGAGTGTGCTTGGGCTGCTGGGACCCCTCGACAACCACTGGCTGATGGACAACAACATCATTGGCTGCCCCCACCCCCACATCCCATCAGACCACTTTTCCCTCCTGGCCCAGCTGGAGCTGCACTCTCCTGTCCCCCACCCACCCAACCCCATGAACGGACTGCACCTGCCCATCCACAGGTAGTGCAGCCGGAGAGGGCCCCCCAGCTTTAAAACACTGCCCCCCCAGCATCATTCAGGACCCAGTACAGTTAACAACTCATGCAAAGCCACTGGGCCCCTTTTTCCCCCTACACCCAAGACAAGTGGTGTATTTGCCCCTGCCTCCCAAGTCGTTCTGTGTTTGGATCTCTGTGTTTTTGGCCTAAAATCAAACCTCCAGATTTCCTGAGGAAGGGTCAGCAGCTGTGTTCTGTCCCACATATTCCACCACGATTTCATCAGCATCGAGTCATCGAAGTCTCACTAACAAACAGGAGACTGATGCAGAAGAAAAGCTTTTTTAACAGTTCAATCACTTCAAAACTATTTTTAATGAAATCTTTTAAAGAACAAGTGTCCATGTTCACACTAGTTGGACCCACTCCCTCACCGCTCATCATTTGTTGTCCTCCTGACCCCCCGCCCCGCCCCGCCCCGCCCACCCTCTACATGTGCAGTCCTGCTACTATCAGGGACTGAGATGTGTCCTTGATCCCTCTGAGAGCTGCTCCTCCTGGACAAACTGCTGATCAAAACATTTCTGCACTTTCTTTTCAAGTTTGATCCTTCAGATAGGAAGGCTCACAACCAAAAACACATTTTCAATTGTGTTGATTATCTGAAGGAGTTGCTTGGAATCATCAGCCGAGCGTCAGGAGGTTTTCATAACATCTTCACCGAGTGGAGTTCCTATCATGACAAAGATACCGTGGGGTTACAGGCAAGGACAAACAGCTGTTTAGCATTCTTTATCTGTGGTGAATGCTGATTTCAATCAGTACTATTGTCATATGCATCAGGGGGAATTGGTCCACGTGTGTGTCACATGCTGCCTTTGCACTTGCTCAGTTTGACTGCTGACCAGCACGGTCCAGTTTTTAATTTACAAGAAAAGCACTCTTGTTCAGAGTCCAAAGAAGAGACATTTTTATTTTGGAATATAAAGTGTGATTAGCTTTAATCCTGAGGCTTGACTTCAGCAGTTTGAAGTTGAAGGACAGCCTATCCTGTCTCTAAAACAGAGTTAGAGGTTTCAAAGATCATCTTTCCCTCCTGGGTTCAGCCTTCAGGCCTTCTGATGTACATGAATGAAGGTGTTTAGAATGACACCTGGCAGGGCAAAAGCCCAATTTCTAGATCTGTTTTTCTGGAATCAAAGATGGACTCGAGTGTTGTGCTGAAGGATGATGCCTGTGCAGACCAAACCTCTTTGTCCAACTTTGTAATGCAACCATGGGCATTTCTCTCTCCAACATGCAGTCTGTAAATTGGTACTTTGTACAAACTGTTTTCTCTTTTTTGAGAAAACTGATCATAAATGTTCTAGATTGAAACACATTGTGTATTGATGCCTTTATTTCTGTTTCTTCATATATTTTATCTACAGCAAATTGTTTTTCTATTTTTATCTGCATCATCTTTTCCATTCATACATATGTATTCTTCTGGCATGATTAAATGGACCTGGATCCTCTGGAGTACAAGCCTTCTCCAGATGATGAATACGACCCAGACACCTCTCAGAGATGAAAGATAAGTCTTTAGAAATGCTCGTTTTTGGTCTGTAGCCTCAGAGTGATGCCTCTCTTTGCTTCCATCACAACCGTCTATCCTCTTTGTAACGTACACATTCCTCGTCAAGGTGAAAGTCCATCCATGCATTCTCCAACCCACCAAACCGGGTTTCTGGAGCAACCCTACTACCGGTAAGAGAGGGTGGGGTTCACACTCAGACGCACTCACATGCACACACAGTGGACATTTTTGAGACCCCGCCCAACCTATAAACCCTGTTTTTGGACTGGAGGAGGAGCAAACTTACAGTATGTATGTAGAGTGAGAACAACATGTATGTAGAGTGAGAACATGTAAAAGGTCCTGCCGGGATCAGAACCAGGGCTTTCTCAATACGAGGCGAGGGTGCACCACTGCTCGATATGGTGAATCCACTGTGGGTTCCTATGCTTGTTGGTGGACAATCACTCATCTCCTCAAAGAGAAGGACCTTCCAGATGAAACAGAACATTCATATGAAGATTTTATGCTTAACGTCATCTGTTTAGAGAGGACTTTAATAACAAAAGCAAAATAACTTTCACTTCTGTTTAGTTTGTAAATCTGAACTAAAATTGATCACAAAAGAACAATAAAGTTATTTTTATGTAGAAGTGGTTTGACAGGGTTTAGGCAATTTAAATTTAGACTATAAGCTTTTCAGTGTAAAACTTTGTCTTCAATTTATAGAAAATGAATCCCTCCCTCATTCCTCCCTCCCTCATCCCTCCATCCCTCCCTCATCCATCCCTCCCTCATCCCTCCCTCATTCATCCCTCCCTCCCTCATCCATCCCTCCCTCATCCCTCCCTCATCCATCCCTCCCTCCTTCATCCATCCCTCCCTCCCTCATCCCTCATCCATCCCTCCCTCATCCCTCCCTCATCCATCCATCCCTCCCTCATCCATCCCTCCCTCCCTCATTCCTCATCCATCCCTCCCTCATCTCTCCCTCATCCCTCCCTCATCCATCCCTCCCTCATCCCTCCCTCCCTCCCTCATCCCTCCCTCTTCCGCTCCTCGGGGGTCAGCGGTCTAAGCAAAGATCCCCAGACGTTCCTCTCACTTCCTCCAGCTCCTCTGGGTGGACCCTGAGGCGTTCCCAGGCCAGTCGAGAGAGGAGGTCCCTCCAGCGTTTCCGGGGTTAGAAAATGAAACTGCACCATAATGTATGAATGAAAGCACCTCAGGTCATAGAGCCACCAGTGTTCACTAAAAATGATCAACACTGAATCTGAAACTTCTTCCTGAGCTTGTATCATGACTGCTCAGGTCTGTAAACTTGGTCTTTTGGCACCACTCACCTCCAATTGCGTGTTAGTATTTATGTTAAATATATGTTAATATTGATGGATCTGTGTTATTTAGTTTTTGGGTTTTTTTACGATTTGAAGTGAAAAATAATTTACTATATTTTGTTTTGAGTTTTTGCTTTAAGTGATGATTGACAATCAGGGAGAAAACTGGGCCAAACCATTGCAGATGCAGTCTCTCATTAAGTTATTACTTTATGTCTGAGATTATTTTGGTTCTGTTGAAGATTAAATTATGTGCTAGTTTTTAATTCATTGCTTTTTTCATTTATAGTTATGAATGAATTGATGAAAATGTGTGAGACAAAATTCCCCCTTTTCTACATTGTCTCTACCTGATGAGGACGAAAGCAAGAGACTCAATAATAAAGTAAATGAGTAAAGGTCCTAAAACAGAGCCTAGTGGCACACCGGAAGAGAGAGATGCAGAGGAGGACTTAAACTTAGAGGATATCACAGAAAAGGATCTACCAGTGAGGTATGAGGTGAACCAGTTTAATTTTTTTTTTTTTAACTTGTCCTGTCCAACAGCTGAGCAAGCAGATACGGGCTGAGAGCCTCTTGTGTTGGACAGATTTTAATGACCTAACAGGAGTTTATTAAGTATAAACCCCTGTTGTATATCATGCTAAACTTTATTTATTTTAATTATGTTGTATCTTTTTCTTTTTTTGTTGGACCGGACCGGGGGGGGGGTAGAAGAGTGGGGTTAAGATAACAAAGAAGGTAACACAGAGTAGTAACATCCTATAACAACCAGGTCTAAATAACAATCTGGAATGGGCGGGGCCTGTCTACACACACACTCAGTTACACACATACCTTTTGGCTAAAATAATCTTTACCTTTAAAGTTGTCAAAAATGTACACAATACCACTGCAGCTCACACACAATCATAGAAGCTGACACAAATAAAGCCTTTCATTCCATCACACATTCTGTTAGTGCGAGGTGAGCTGACACCTGTGCTCAGGTGAGTGTTTATGTTTTGCTGATGTGAATGTTGATGGAATGTATAGAGGGAGAGAGATCCCATCCCCACGCCAAGGCCCCCCACCGGGGCGGCAGCAGCAGCACAGGCCCCCCAACACCCGCCAAGGAGCCATGGAGAGAACCAGTCAGCCGCAGAATCCCGCCAGAAACCCAGACCAGGGCACGCAGGACCGCCGCGGAGGCCCCCACGCCTGAGAGCCAGAAGGCACGGGAGCACAGAGAGCGCGGACCCCTGTCCAGCCAGAGCAGCAATCTCCCCCACCACGCCCAGAGGGCCAACACAAGGCCCCACACCCAGAGAGCCCCCCAAACCCAGAGGCCCAATTCTCGGGAGCCGGGACCGGAACCCGAACCACCGAGACCTGGACACCCCATGGTTCCGATGTAGTTTGATCCCCTGTTAAATCTTGGGGATCCCTCTCCCAGCATGGAGAAGAAGAAGAAGAAGAAGAATAGCTTTATTAATCCCAAAGGGAAATTTAAAAACGGCCAGCTGCTCACAATCTCTACACATTCATAAAAACAAATAAAAAAAATAAATAAATAAATAAAACCCTAAAACACTTAAGATCTATCAGTTTAAAAAGTATAAAAAACATTCAAAATTTAAAATTGACTAAAAATCCTTTTGTTGCTCAGTCAGGGAGTTGTATTGTCTTATTGCACGAGGGACGAAAGACGAGAGGAGGCCACAGAGCCCAGGAGACAAGACCACTAGGCCGAGGGTTCCCATCCCCCCTCGCCAGGGATGGGGTAGGGGACAGAGGGTCGAAAGTCCCACCTTCCTTGTGTGATGCATGCGTGTTTGGTTGTTAGAGTGTATATTTTGAGGTGTTAGAGGTGTGTGTACTACAAGGTGCAGGTTAAAATTGGTGAGTAGGGCCTTGACAGGACATCTCCTGATGCTCACAGCGATGCCCCGTGAGGTGAACCAGTTTAAAGCGGATCCAGATACTTCATCCCAATTTCTCAGCCTGTCCAGGAGGACGTGATGGTGGACAGTGTGGAAGGCTGAGGTTAAGTCCAGCAGCAGAAGCTTGGAGCAGTTTCCTGCATCAGGATGTCATTGGTGACTCTGAGAAGAGCTGGTTCAGTGGAGTGAGCTCTGAGGAAACCTGACTGAAACTCATCCAGAATCTAAAGCAGTTAGAAGTTGTTTGGCAACAACTTTTTCTAAAATCTTGGAAATAAATGAAAGATTAGAGAGAGGTCTGCTAGAGAGGGAAGGGGTCAAGCTCGAGTTTCTTAAAGAGAGGAAAGATGACAGCTACTTTAAAATACTCAGGAACTTGACCAGACACGAGGGAGGAGTTAATAATCGAGTTAAAATCCCAGGCCGAGCTGGACTAAGAACAGAAACCAAAGCAGCTCTGATCCTCACAGATATGACTTCTTCAATAAAAAACTTGATTAAAAACCTTTCACAATCATCATTTGAGTCGGGGGCGGAGCTACAGCCAGCAAAGAGCTCTGCCCCCCACTTGCCACCCCATATTACATAATTTACGGTAATAAAACAGCGTCTCTGAGGTTCTGAGCTGAGCTGCGCATGTGCAGGTTTCCTATGACGTTGATGTAGCGATCTCTGTGATCTGAGGAGCATGTGCTGGAATGTTATTCTGCCTGAATAAATGTGCCAGTTCTGCACAAAGATCAAGTGACTCTTCGTTTCTCATCCACGCCAAGAGGACACGGAAGCAGCACCGGTCCCTCCATCCCTCTGCATCCCAAAAAGGTAAAAAGAAGATGGAGGATCACAAAAGACTTGATTGTGGGGCTTTTGGGAGTTTATTGTCATATTAGCATTTTTCACTTCATGTTCTATGTAAAATAACAACAGTTGTTTGTATAAAAACAAACTACCTTTGTTTGACTCAGTTAGGATAAAAACTTGATCTATGAAAGTGACATAATTATGAAAGCATTTAACAATGCACGATTAATAAATATTTGTTCTTTCTACTTTAAATGACAGATTCTGGCTGGCTCAGCAGCGGCCTGACTGAGTCTCATTTTACATTCACTATGTGGTCAATAACAATCAAACATGACAGTAAACTCACAAAAGCCCCACAATAAAGTCTGTCGTAATCCTTTACCTTCTTTTTATGCCTTTTAGGACAAAATATGAGTGTAGAAACTGGACAGCACTCTGTTGTCTTATTAATAACAAAAATAAAACTGCTTGAAATCCAAGTTTTTCATCCTTTCATTTGTAAGGACCTTCCCCTCTACTGTTCCTATATCACCCCTTCAAAGACTCCTGCCCCCTCCTGCCACCCCATAGAACCTGTTGTAGCTCCGCCACTGCACTCATGCCACCCAGAGAACCCAGGCTTTACAAGAAACATCATGTTTTCTCCATCGACACATTTCTTCTTTCTGTTCATCCATGAGTGTGAATGGCTCGCATTACTGACTTGTCGTGTTTTAGAGTTCGTCTTCTTCAGCCCCCAGCCCCTCCCACTCTTCATTCAGTTTTTTAGAGCTAGAGTGATGGAAATTTATTGAATCAGGAATTTAGAAATCTGCCCCTCAACACACAGTGCAACATATGTGCCCGCCCCCCCTCCCTCAGGGTCCCAACTGCCCCCATCTTACAGAAAAAATGAATAATCTTGAGTATCTTTTTTTCTCTCTTCTTTATTTCTTTAAACATCAGTGAAGTCGATGTACTGAACAACCAAAGCCACAAAAAACAAACAAAAGTTTGTGCTTTTCCTCACAACAGACGTCAAAAGACTCATCCTTGATGGTTAGTTGTTGTCGTGGGAGTAATTGTGGGCCTGGCAGTGCTGGAACCCTCCATTCCCCTGAAATTTACACCAAAGTTTGTGGATTAGGAGACGAAAGGCTGAAGGCCTCATTACAAGACACAGCACCCCGTCTCTTTACAACAACGTTCTAGAACATTTTGGTAGCTGGCTAAAACTGTGTTAGGGTGGTTTCCCTAAGAAACATAAACTCTTGGATGCAGAAGTTTGAAGAACTGAAGCTAATTTATGATAAAACGTTTACGTTTCTTATCTTATACTAAATTAGGTTAAAACGTTAAAGATCTATAATCCAAAAAGCTGATGTTAAAGGCAAAAGCTGCAGGATTCCTTAGTAAAACTGTAAAGTTAGGGCAAAAAAGTCAACATTCTTTTAAGAAGGCATACTGAGAAGTAACTTCAAATAGCACTGTCACAAATACTTTATAAAAAGTGATCATTTAGATGAATAAATCCTGACAACACAAAGATAGTTAAATTAAGATGAAGAAGACTTTTCATGGGAAAAGACTACAGCAATGTATACCGTACATACATACTATATGTTAACTAAAGAAACTAACTAAAGGACAAATAAAATATACATTTATGAAAGGGAAAACTTTCTACTAAATTCATTTAAGTCTAAAACTGTTGAAGATATCAGTCTCCTCTGAGACGAGAACATCGTAGGTCTTAGTCCTGCCTTTGAATGAACTCAACTGTTATCCTAAGATGTTAGAAGAAAGGGGAGCCAGTGCCCCCCTGCTTGACTTGAGGGGGGGGGGGGGGGGGGTGTTGTTTCCACAACAGAGCAGAGATTGGGTCAAATGTGAGGATTGATGCATTCCTTCCATTCCCCACACTAACTCTGAAGATCTTTGCATATTCATCTTACAAATCACAGAGCAGATCCAGTCTTCATATAATTCAAAAGTCTTTACTGCCTGAAGGTGCTGAGAAGGTCTTGGAGCCATTTTGCTTTTGGATCTGCACAAAGACGCGAGCCCGTCCTCCGGGTGATTCTGTGGAAAAAGTCAAAAGAAAACATTTGAGCAAGTCTGTCTGCGGGGGGTTTGTCACAACATCAGTTCATCTGAAGGTCCAAGTCTGGCTCCATCTGCGTCAGGACATGGTTGATGACTTAAGCCATCTCGGGTATTTTGAGCGTTTCCATTATAAAATGGACCCATTAAAGCATGCCAAGTACCAGTTTTGGGCCTTTGCTGGTTGTAGGTCTACAGAAACAACAGAACAAAGTGGTTTGGGCGGAGCTACTGTCGTAACATGATGAGACCTGTTGATTGGTGGAACGTCATTACAACAAATAAAGTTCCAAACATTAACGCCTGCAATGGTCTTTTGATAATAAATACGTCCTTTGTAAACACAAAGAACCAAAGAAAAGACGAGCTGCTGGAGGACCTCCATCGTTGTTGTTAGCTTTGCTTTAGCTAATATGATGCAGAGCTACAGAACTGCTCTACAGCTGCATGAACCACGAGGGCTCAGCCATCCCGCTCAGTGGAAACGAGGCAAGAGGGGACTCTATGATAAACTCCACCAAAATGTAGCGTCCCACCATCAAGAACTCTATTTAAAAAAACATCAACATTGTTTTCTCCCCGTTGTGGGGAATTGTTTTTCAGTACAAATGTGATATTAAGGAAAGGAGCTGCAGTTCTTGTATGTGTTTTTGAATGTGTGTAATAGAGACACTTCAAGTAAAGCTGAACTCAAGCCCGTCGTCCTTCAGCAGTGACCGGCAGGTTGAGGAGGGAGTGGGAGGTCTTTGTGTGACCACTTACATGATTTCAGTCTTGCGGCATCGTCCGGTGGGGGGGATCACCTCCACCTTCTTGACCATCCTGGCAGGCACGGGGGCAGAGGTGACCTTTAGGCAGATGCACCCACCTCTGGAGAAGGCTGCTGAGAAAAGGCTTTATGATTATTTCATTTGTTTTGAACAAATCTGCATTCAGTAAGAAGTGTTCCTCTCACCATGCAGAGATGTGATGTAGAAGCAGCAGAGAATCAGCAGCAGCACGGCGCTCTTCATCTTTGGAGATCTCAAAGGCTTTAGAGAGGATGTGAAGGTGAAGAAGACCAGCCAGCCTTTATAGAGCTGCAGAAAAGGAAGCTTAGATCTGAACCGCTCCACCCACGCCAACATCACTGTCTAAGTGAAAGTGTGTGTGTGTGTGTGTGTGTGTGTGTGGGGGGGGGGGGGGGGGCTCAGAGTTCATCTGTGCTGATTTAAAAGAAGAAAAACCAAATATTTAAACCCTCTTTAGAGAATAGATACATGTTAAAGAACATGCTTCTCACAGGTATTTGATATGTAAAAATCAATACAAAGAAAAGCAAACATTATTTATGGGGGGGGGGGGGTAGAAAATGCTAGTAAGCCTCTGCTAAGGAGTTATTGGAAAAAAAAAATGCTAAAAGCAGTGATGAACAAATAGTCACTGAACCAAATTGTAACTTTTTTTAAGAAACAAGGATTTTTCAAAATATTAATAACTCAAATTTGTCTATGAGCTCTGTGGGTAATAACCACTTCCTGTTCTTGTAAGTACTGGGGGGGGTGTCTTTTAGGTCCCAGATTAACTTACATTTCCCACAAGTGAAAATCAAATATATATGGAAATGGAGTCATGGAGCTGAAGTTCACCACCTGTTCATAGATGAGGATGCCTCCGCTCTTCATGGAGACGTTCTCTCCGGCCTTTAGAGTCTTAGACAGCATTTTGAGCTCAAACAGCATGTGCGAGTGACTTAAAGCATTTTACTGAAGCCCCCTCAGACATGGGATTTGGCTTCTGCTTATGGTCAGTTTGTTAGTGGAGCATTTCATGTAACTTCAAACCCTCTGAGAAGAAGGCTGTGTGATATTATTGCTTAAGAAACTAAGTGTTTGTCAGTGGTGTTTTTTTTTATTATTTTAGTACAAAACACACAACAGTTTTTAATAAACATAGCAGTAAAATTAAACAATTTTCACTTTCAAATAAGTTTCTCAAACAATCACTCGGCTTCATTGAATTCTTGTTCGTCCTACAACATTGGGTTTGAGCTGTTGGCACGATTCCCATCAGACAGACAAGTTTCCTCTCAACTGCCACTTTGGAGGAGCGAGAGAAGAGAACTTCAACGTTGTACTTTCATTTTTTAAGAATAGGAAGAAGCTTTACAACATGAACACAGTTGAGAAACATTTGAGAAGTCCACTGTGGACAGTGTCTGTCTGATGGGAGGGCTACAGGTCTGCCGTCTTTCAGGCTGGGTTGGCCTTTCTTAGGCCTCGTTCTGAGGGTCAGTAGAGACTCAGATTTCAGATGGGATTTCTGTCAGACCTGATCTGCTTTAAAGATGACGCTGTTTGAGTTTAAAGGCTCTTTAGAAAACAAAGAAACCATCATGCGCAGGTTTAGCCTGTGTCATTTGATGAAAAACAAAACACATGAGATACAAACACGACTCTGGGGGCTGAACATTTTAATCAATCTAGTTCAGGGGTGAGCAAACTTTTCAACGCGTGGGCCACAAAGGCTTCTAAAGTTCTACAGTGTGTGTGCATATATAGTGAAAATATTCAAAATATCTTGAAGTTCTGGAGACTAAAGCATGATCCAGCCCCAGCATAGCTGTCTGTCTGCCGGCACATTCAGCCCGTGAGCCCCGCTGGACACGTCGGGTGTATGGGGCTGCAGCCAGAGAGGCGGCGGGAGTAACAGACTGTGTGTCCCGCTTTTCTGTCTTTAAGGTTTTAAAAAAAATACAAGTTAATCTGGAATGATGAATCTCAGTTTGAGCTCGTTTTTCCTTCTCTTCCTTCATTTTTCTCTATATAAATCAACAAGAACGGCTTGTAGTTTCCAGACAGAACAACCCAAACCAGAGGAGGAGGAGCTCTGATGTCATCATCGTGCGCCCGTGGGACGTTCCAGAACCATTTAGATTTTTGTTATTGTGCGGCAGAATGTTAAAACAAAAAAGCAATCTCCATTGGCTTTGTCACTTTAATTCTGTCACAGAATGAGCGGAGTTGAAGGAGAAAATGAAAAAGCAGTTCTGAGAATTACTTTTTCATTTGATTTAAGAGACAAATAATGCTGGTACATTCTGAAAATGAAATAGCATTTCTGTTAATGCATTGTAATTTTCAAATTTGATATTTCTGATTGAATTTTGTTACAGATTTACCATAGAACTTGCTCAAAATGAGATGTCAAATGCCATTTTTTAAATTATTTTAATTAAGTTACAGAATTGGCGGTGTTGAATAAGAAAAAGCAGTTTGGATAATTGCTTTTTAATTAAATTTAAGAGACAAAAAATGCAGGTCCATTTTGAAAGTGAAATAGCATTTCCAGTATTGACTTTTCTTTTTGTGTCACATACACTTCCATAACTAATCCTCCCTCTGTATCGATGGCACTCATGTCACCAAACACACAAAGTGACGGTGAAGCTGTGATTGAAACATTTATCCAGACTGATAGATCAGCACAGACCTGCTGCCAGAGAGCCTGGACAGGTGTGCAGAACCACAGTGGCCACGGCCACCCCTGGCAGACACCTGGCCCCCCACAGCCACCCCACAGCCGCCCCACAGCGGCCCCACAGCCACCCCACAGCCCCCCCACAGCCGCCCCACAGCCACCCCACAGCCACCCCACAGCCACCGCATTAGCCACTATTAACTGTGCTTGGATCCGTCCGACTGTTTCTGCTTTGGCCAGTTCTCTTTTTTTTCTCAAGTCAGGCTGTGCCTGCGTGCCCACGGGCAGGCAGAGGGGTGGGGGGGTCAGTCGCAGCAGCAGCGAAACATGAACCGGGTATGAGGAAAAGAGCGCCAAGTCAATCACAGTTATGAAAGCTTTTGAAATGGATAAAGAGGAAGATTGTGGCGGACATGTAGATCTGAGGCTTTCTCTGCTTACGCTGTTTTTGGTTTTTTGTAGTTTAGATCTTTCCCCTGCATAATGTATTTTTTCTCGTAAACAAGTTTACATCATTTTCTCATTTCAGGGATCACCACAGCCAACCAGCTTCCTCTGTCTAAACATTTCCACTCATCCTCTCCTCTAACACACCTTCATACTTTCATTCACTGCATCCAGAAATCTCCTCTAACTATGGGGATGGTGAAGTGTTTTTCCTAGTGCACATGTCACAATAAAAGAGTTGGAATTTGAGAATGTCAAGTTTATTGAAGTTTATTTTATTTTTTACTAAGTTTATTTATGGTAATAAGAATCTTACAGATTGTACTATTGATCCATATTAACAAAGTATTGTTATATAAAACAGTTGTTGTATAAGAATATGATTGTTTCTGTACTTATTTTCATTTGCATCTGGTTTTTGTTATGTTTGCAATAAATGTTCACCTTTTGTCAAATGCAATTAGGAAATAAAACAACATTTCTGTCGAACTCAAAATTATAAATTAGCTTTTATTCATCTATGTACATTAGTAGCATGAAATACAGACACAATACCATCCAAGTATATATGTAGGTAATTAAAGTTCTGATAGTTTTCTACAGGCTGTTTTACTATGTTTAGTAGGTTGAACTTTGAAAATATAGCTCATGGTTTTGGTGTGCCACCCCAAGATTTAAAGTGGCCCCCCACTGGCCCCCCATGAAACATTTCTGGAGGTGCCAGTTTGTTGAACATCCTCTGTCTAGTATAATAAATTCTATGGAGGGTTTTGAATTGGATTAATTGTGACTTTTAGTCAGTTTAAAGGTGTTAAGACACATTTCTGTCCAGAAGCTTTGGTCTGTGTTTCTGCATCCCATTTAGTTATTGGAATTGAAATATTATTGTCTAGGTTGCATAAGAGTTTGTATGTTTTAGAGAGAATCATATTCATTGAAAATTTAAACAAAGAGGTAATTATTTCTGGTAATTTTAAGTCATAATCCTGGTACTTAATGTTTTTTGTAATTATAGATTCCAGTTGTTGATATTCCAGGAATTGATTTATTCCATGTTTATCTTGTAGTTCCTGTGGTGTTGTAAATCTTCTATCAATAATTAAGTGCTCTAATAGTGTTACGCCCCCTGCTTGCCAGGCTGGGAAATGTAACATTTTTTTGTTTATAAGGATGTCTGGGTTGTTCCAGATGGGTGTCATTTTACACGGTACGACTGAGGACTTTGACGCTTTGAGAAAATCCCGCCAGGCTGTTAAGGTGGAATCCCACCAGGCTGTTAAGGTGGAATCCCACTAGGCTGTTAAGGTGGAATCCCACCAGGCTGTTAAGGTGGAATCCCACCAGGCTGTTAAGGTGGTACTGATGTTAATACTCTGGAAACTATCGTGTTTTTTTTTATTGTCTGGCTCATAAATGGTAGATCTGACAGGTTGATCTTTCCACATAACTCCTGTTCTAAGTCCATCCATGAGTTGGTTTCTGGATTATTATTTAACCATTTTAGGATGTATTGTAATCTGTTGGCAATAAAATAATTGTTGAAGTTTGGTAATTCTAAACCTCAACATCTTTTTGCAGATTTTCAAGTCCCACCAGCAAAAATCCTGTGTTTTGAGTTTTTAACATGTATGTGTGGCATTTTTCTTCTGAAAGAGAAAAAATATCACGAGGAAAGGGCCAGAGAAAAACTCTGTCTGAATTCCTGAGACTTACGTCACAGTAGCTAGCTAACCCGGATGCAGCTGTAGAGGCCGGAGAAGAGAAGATAACGTCCCTCTTCTGTGCTGTAAAGGATTGTAATTCAGTGAAAGACCATACTGATCTTAGCTTTCATGATTTTAACAAGGAATCTGAGGAAAACATGGATTGGATTTATTGGTCACAGCAACGTCAATAATTATTTCATTATTTGCGGAAAGAGACATTTTTCCGCGAGTGATTGCATTGTCCGCATGTCCAAAGGGCTGGTGACCTCTAAAGTCATAGATCCAAGCGGGCCGGTGCTGCCTGTAATCTCCGCGTTTGCCAAGCAGAGCTCTGTGCATGTACTCTATAAACAGCAGCTGAAAGCGGCGGGGCGCCCTGGTCTGATCCTCCCGTGGGGGGAACGGCAGCAGAACGCTGCCCCTCTAAACATCCACAGGGCAGAGGGGCTTGATCAGCCCAACGGGCCGGCTAAGGTGTTCAGACTAGAGCACCCCCCACCAACACCCCCCGAAAATATTCTTATTTTTAAAGGGATAATTAATTTAAAAATGCGTAGACTTAGACTTTTTTATATTAACTATCTGGAATATCTTTTTAAGAAAGTGGGAAAATATCTAGTTTTCCCAGATGTTATTCACAATCAAAGTTTAAAACGGCTGATTATGGTGAACAAGCATTCTGGTAGTACTTGAACGCATCCCTCACGGACGAATTTGTGAGACGTGAAGAGTCTCACGGTAGATTTGTGCGTAATTTAAGCTGCATGTGTGCGTGAGAGGTGATCCGTGCGTAGTTTTAAAATATTTTTTTGTATATTTAGTTTCAAGCTGTTGTAATTTTAATTTGTGCATGTGTAAATTGTATTTTGTTAATTTTTGTAATTTTTTTTACTTTTGCACGAAAAGTATTATGAGTTACAAATCAAGAATTATGCATGCACAAATCAAAAATACGCACGCACAAATCCTAATTTACGCACAAATCACGAATTACTCACGCACAAATCAGAGTGAGTCTATTTACTCTATATGAGAAACCTCCCGCGGAGGGTGAGAGGGCTGTATATAAACCAATACACCAAACAAATAAAAAAAAAACTCATTTGCTGCCATTTATTTTACACTTAAGGCTGAAAAAAATGAAATCACAACACTTACTGTTACTCCATTATTTACATCTGGAAGTCTGTAAAATTAATTGAAACTGAAATGAAAACTGTTTTGATCCTCCAAAAACATGATATATTTCAACATCCTGGTAGGATGGCAGCTCTGAATGGCGGCCCTCACTGTCAGGGAAGTTGCTCTTCTCTTTCAAAATTCATCAGTGAAATAAGCTAAGTTGAAGTTGTTTTTCTGCATCTTCATGATTCAGCACTGAAACACTAAATTAGGAGAAATACTTTGAGTTTTGTCTGTGTGAGGAATCGTTCAAACAAAAATAACTTTGCAGTCTGGCAAATCGGAAGCCATCTGAATGAACAAGCATTTTTTGGGAAAATAATGTACAAAAAAAAAGTCTGTGAATTAAAAATGCCTGACTTGTGTTTTTGTATCCATTCCGTTGTTGTGAAACCATTTTAACTGTTTCCCTTTCAGTTCCACCGTTGATGATTGTGTAAGTGCAGATGTGAAGGAGAAAGTAAAAAAAGAAAAAAGCAGAGCACACATGACTGCCAACACTTCCTCCCAGGCAGTGCAGCCCCCACCAGATGAAAACCCCCTCATGCTATTAATGGCACTTTTACGGTACTGTACCATCCCAAAGCCATCTGTTTGCCAGCAATCGATTTCCCCAACTCAATTACCAGACACAGTGGCTCAGCAGACATGCTGCTGAGCAAAGATGTGCCAAAAATATCTCAGCACTGCAAACCCGTACAACAGTCCACTGTCAAAACTCTATATTGTCACAATCACTTATTTAACTTTTTTATTTACCCACAGAAAGAAGAAAGAAAATGCTGTTTTAAACTTACTTTTACTGTTACAACAGGGGGTTATAGAGGATAAACCCCTGTTGTATTTTTATGCTAAACTTTATTTATTTTCAATCAATTAATCTATTATTTGTAAAGCACTTATAATAGCAGATGCAGAACAGAGAAATAAAACCAATGAACAATAAAATAAGAGAAACTGTAAAAGCAAAAAAAGCTAAAAAAGCAATGAAGTAATAAGACACAATAAAAACATTAAAACAAAATAAAAAGCCACTAAATCTGCACGCTGGAGTTAAAAGATAAGCTTTTTAAAATAACTTAAAATGACTGACAGAACAGGGAGCACATTACAGAGTTTAGGACCAGCAACTGAAAAGGCTCTGTCTCCTCTGGTCTTCAAAACTGTGGCAATGAAGAAAAGGAGACTTCTTTCTCTTCTGAACATGAAACTTTATTCACTTGTGCCAAGTTGGCCCTGCCAACTCAATAAAGGCGGGCAAATCATCCTATAAATACACAGAGCAATCAGGCCACACCCTCCACAACCACATAGCCTGCTGAGTGTGAAGTCCAAGAGTGGAGGTAACGACACACAGCCCCCCCTGAACACCCAGAAGGGAACTTAGTCCTCAAAACCCATCCTTCATGGGGGTTCAAGCAGTCACTGCCATTACTAGATGCAGATCTGGGGGTCTGGAAGGAGGACGTCTGCGTCGAGGGACTCCAGCCAGCTCCACATCTGTCGACACAAACACAGGTTTAAGCTGGTCCACTGTCACCAGCTCTCTGCGCCCGCCCATGTCCAGAACAAAACACTTGTCCCCCTTATGCAGGACGCGGAACGGACCATTGTAGGGAGGGTGAAGGGGTAAGCGGTGAGCAACAAAAACAAACTGAGCTGACTGGAGCGTGGCAGGTATAAACAACTGTGGAATGCAGTGGTGCACAGGGCCTGGAGCTGATGGCAAACGGGGACCTGGGGCAGTCGACTAACAAAAACTCCCCCGGAATCCGGAGCGGCTGTCCAAACACCAACTCCGCAGAGGACGCATCCAGGTCAACCTTGGGTGCTGAGCGTAGCCCGAGCAGGACCCACGGCAAACGATCAAACCAGCAGCCTTAAGAGAGCGGTGGAAACGCTCACGTAACCCATTCGCCTGAGGGTGATATACTGCGGCACGGTGGACCTGCACCCCTAAAGATTGCATCATTCCTGACCAGAGTTCTGCAACACACTGGGGGCACCTATCTGATGTTTTGTCTGATAGCAGACCAAAACGGGCAACCCAAGTGGAGAGAAACGCACTGACCACGTCCACAGGTGTAGTGGAGGACAGAGGCACGACCTCGGGCCACCTGGTGGTCCATCTACCATCGTCAGCAAGTGCGTGAAACCCTTTGATGGAGGCAGAGGAGAACCAACCAACGTGCACATGGTCGAAACGTTTGGGAGGGATCGGAAACGGCTCTAGAGGGGCTTTAGTATGCCGGTAAACTTAGCCCGCTGACACGCAACGCATGACGCGGCCCATCCCTTCACGTCTTTCCTTAACCCAGGCCCTGCAAGAGGGAATGAACAGAATCAAAAATGCGCCGACGCCATCCTACTGGCACTACAGGCCGCGGCCGTCCTGTAGAAACATCACACAGGAGAGTCGGGCCGCCATCTTGCCACACAACCTCCTCAAGCTTAAGGCCCGAACTCCCGGAGCGGAGGGCAACGATGTCTGAATCACCAGGCGGCTCGGCAGCCATGGCAGAAAAATCTGTACCAAAAAGCACTGGCACACGAGCACACGCAAGAGGGAGTCTGTGACGGTGTTGGATTTTCCGGCCACGTGACGTATCAGTTTCAAACTCGGAGATGGCTGCTAGGTGGCGGTGCTGACGTGCTGACCAAGGTTCACTCACCTTAGCCATCTCAAACATAAGCAACAATCAAAAACACTGCTCTTGTGTTCTCGACTTTGCAACTTTTGGCAAAAAACGCAAGAGGCTGCCACGTGTCCACCACTCGCTGCTCCACGACAGTACCAACCGCTATGTCCAAAGCGTCTGTAGTCAGCGTGATCTCAGGCTCTGGGTGTGCGTGGAGAGCAGCCTTGGCTAAGGCTGACTTAGCTCCGTGAAAAGCAGCAACGCGATCTAACGTCCACTCCACGGGACCCGTGGCTTTTTTAGAACACAAGGCGTCATAAAGCGGCTGTAACACGTGCGCAGCCCTGGGGATGAACCGATTGTAAAAGTTCACCATCCCCAAAACTCCTGCAGAGCCTGGATCGCAGCAGGACAAGGACAATTTGCCACTGCCTGGACTTTAGAGGGCAGAGGAACTGTCCTCTGTGCCGAATCGCGATGACCCAAAAAATCGATGGCTGGCAAACCAAACAGGCATTTGGCCGGGTTGACGATCAACCCGGTTTCCGAACGCTGGAAAACCTCCCTAAGGTGAACGAGGTCATCAGGAGAAGAGCTGGCCACCAAAATGTCGTCTAGATTAGGGGTCCCCAAATTTTCCTGTGAGGTCCACATAACAGTTTTCTCCTCTGATGGGGGGTGGGGGGGGTCGGTTTGTAAACTAACAGAAAAAGTGAAACAATCTAAACGTTTGTCTAAACGTGAACAACTGTGTTTTTCCAGAAATCTCCACTCAACCATATTTGAACAATCTCTTTCTGTAATCTTCACAGAGAAAATGAATCTAAAACATTCCATAAATAAAGCAGTAAACAGAGAATCCTCTCCTGTCAGGATTCTGAAGAGACGTTGGAGATCTGCAGATCCTCACACAGATCTTAGAACATCTGGATCTTTTGGATCTTTAGGTTGTTCAGTTGTTCTATTAACTGATCAATAACTATGAACTCATGAAAAATTGTTCTTACAGATTCTAAATTCTGTCTTTTTATTATCAATAACAATAAAATCCTTTCAGATTTCTGTTCTTTTTAGAGTCACTCATTTTTTAAGTTTTTGTTTTGATGTTGTTACATTTTCTCTCCTCTAACCTCGGGCTTACACCGCTAGCGTTACGGCTCTGATGCGTGCGCTGCAGTCTACGCAGTTCAGGGACCCCTGGTCTAGATAGACAAACACGAACTCAAGGTCATGCAACACATCAACCTCTGAAAAGTTTGGGCTCCACCTTTAAGGCCGAAGAGCATGTGAAGGAACTCAAAAAGTCCAAAGGAGTAATCACCGTGGTCTTAGGCACGTCTCAGCCTGCACTGGAACCTGGCAGTAACCGTGCACCAGGTCCACTTCAAAAAAGAAAAATTAAAGCGACGCACAAACAAACTGAGAGGTCCTGTCTTGAATGTGAGGGATCGGATAACGGTCGGGTGTTGTGGCGTCGTTCAGACGGCAAAAATCCCCGCATGGGCTCCAGGACCCTCTGCTTTGGGCTCCATATGGAGGGGCGACGCCCACGGGCTGTTAGAGCGCCTCACGATGCCCAGTCTCTCCATGGTGGTAAACTCCTCTTTAGCTATCGCCAGTTTTGCTGCGTCGAGGCGCCGTGCAGGAGCACAAACTGGCGGGCCTTTTGTGTGGATGAAGTGCTCCACTCCGTGCTTAGCCACGGTGGAGGAAAGTGGTCAAAGACGGGAACGCGGCGAGTAAACACTGAAAAATGTCGTCGCTGGACAAAAAAGTGCCTGCATGACCGGCCCAGATCTCCCAGCAGCACATGGAACAGTAGAAAACGTATTGGCATCGATTAGCCTGCAGTTAGCGATGTGCCTGTGATCCAGTGATGTATTTTTGAGAGTTTGTGAACACGAGAAATTCATATTCAAGACAAAGAGAAGTCGTATTCAAAACGAAGAAAAATCGTATTAAAAAGAGACATGATAAACGTAAAACTAAAAGTTGTATTCATATTTTTTCTATAAAGTTGTGCACAAAATTTAAATGTATGAACAACTTAATATTTATGAATACGAATTTATTTTTATGAATACAAAATATCATTTATGAATACATTTCTTTTTGACAGTTATCTTACCCCATAGTTTTCTGTGAAGGTAAGTTAACCCACAACTCGCTGTCACACCTGAGCTCCACTCAGCCCCTCCTTTCTCTACATTGAGCTGTCCTGATTGCTCATCTGCCTCACCTGTTCTGCCAGCTACTTATACCTTCCCCCCCAGCCTTCCCCTGTCAGATTGTCACAGCCTTGAAGCCCAATGTCTAGATTCCTGGCCCTTATCTGACATTCAACCATGAAAACCCTACTCTGCCTTCAAGTCAGCCTGCTCTGCCATCAACTTCCATCCAGTCTGCCTTCCAAACTCCAGCTCTCAGCCCTGGTCTCACAATAAGACTCCTCTGCAATAAAACTCTTAAACTTTCCTTGTGTTTTTGGCGCTTTTACTCAGAGTCCTCTTACAAACACACACTTGTAAAATCCCAACTTGTTTTCTTTGAGGCAATCCTTTCCCAACAGAACATTTAAAGCTGCACACCACCACAGCTCTGGTCTGGTTTTCTTATTTATGTTACACCTTCTTTTCTCTTCCCTTTGGTTGGGATCATTTGTAACACAGAGTTATGCATGCTTATTTCCTCCCTCACTGAATCCATGCTGTCCTGTTTACACCTGGGTTCACATAACTGTTGTCTCATGGGTGATGAGCTCTGTGCACTCCAAATGACGTCATGTGCTAGAAAGACAAGCGTATGGCTCCAGGAAAGACCTGACCTTTCTCTGCTCATCCATCACCTGATGTGATCAGCATCAAGCAGTCCGGAGAGAGCTGGAAAACAGGCAGGGTTGTGGCTCTTGAGGACCAGGGTTGGCCAGCCCTGCTCTAAATAATGCCTCAACTGCAAGTATTTATAAAAATCATTATTTTTCAGATCAATTGGTTTTTAATTTCCTGGAAACTTCTAATCTGCATGTTCTTCAAAAGTTCCCAGTACCTTGATGGTCCTCTTTTCCAATTTTTGTAGTTCGCATCCGTTGTGTTTGGTAGAAACTCTGTATATGCGATTCATTTTTATGATTTTACAATGTAATCCTAACCTGTTTTTTACCACTATATTGGACCGTATTTTAAGTGATGTACCCAGCCAAGGATTCAATGGTCCCTTAAGATTCTTTATTAAAATGATATCTCCAAATAGGGTCTGTACCAGAGCTCCAAATGATGTATGAGTCTCAATGTCTTTCCATCTATCTGAATAAAGTTCAACAATGGGCGTATTATCAGGCAGCCTGGTAGTAGCTCCTTCAACCAGGGAGACCATGTCCCCCTTTCTCCTTGGGCAGCTGCAATGTTCTGTACCTGACTCTTGGTCTTTTTCCCTGCCACAGAAATCGGGATATCAGTTTGTCCCATTCTGCGAAATCCTGATCTGTCAACTCCACTGGTAAAGTCTGGAACAAATATAAGAATCTTGAAAGAATATTCATCTTTACAGCCTCTATTCTTGAGGAGATATTCATAAAAGGGATTAAATTCCACCTCTGACGTCTGCTTTTGTTTTAGACAGTAACAAATCATAGTTGATATTTTTCAAACTAATTATATCCTTTAAGATAACCCCCAAATACTAAAGTGAATATGAGTTCAAATTAAGTCTTTTTAATAATTTGAGATGGTGTGTAGTTAAAAGTGATGACTTGTGTTTTATTTACATTTATTTTATATCCTGAAAAGAGCCCAAAGTCTGCAAGAGCTGACATCAGCGCTGGGAAAGAAGAGTCTGGTTTTAATAAATATATCACGATATCATCAGCAGATAAAGCCACTTTCTGTTCTCTTCCTTTGACTTCTACACCAGTTATGAGCTCATCTTGTTTTATCAAAGTACTTAGTGGTTCTAGTATAATAGCAAAGAGGAGAGGGCAGACAGGGCAACCCTGACAGCAGCCCCTCTCTAATTTGATGGTCAGAAAGACATCCGTTCATTTTGATTCTGGCTGTTGGTTCTGTATAAAGTGAACATATTGTTGTAATGAACGTTTTATGAAAGTTACATAGCTATAAAACCTGGTACAGAAAATCTCACCAGAGTCGAGAGCTTTTTTACCGTCGATTCCAACCACCAAGGCTTTTTCCTGATTCTTATGTATCTGGTACATGAAGAGTGCGCCGAATGTTGTCTTGGGTCTGTCTATTTTTATAAAACCTGTTTGATCTAGTGAAATAATGTCTGGCAGTATCTCTTCTGTTCATCTAGCTAAAATTGATGTGAATAGTCAGTAATCCTGGTTAAGAATGCTTTCTATAACTAGAGGATTCCACCTTATCTTTTCCTTCCTCTGGGATCATTGAGATGCAAGCTTCCTCCCAAGAACTTGGAACTTCCCCTTCTTTCAGCACCCAGCTAAACATTTTTACCAAGAGAGGGGCTAGTGAGTTTAAACCCTTCCGCTCTCTTTGGGGTCCAGATGACTCCAACCATATACTGATGTGTGATCAAAAATCAATGAAAAGAAAATTTCAGCGCACTGTCTTGTGGGGTCCAGATGACCCTACTTTTAATGTGAATGAGCCAAAGAGAGCAGAAGGGTTACGATGGACAAATACAAGAGTATATATTTAGGATCCCAAAAGTATTTTGACATCCAAGAGCCTGACCAAGTGAGAATGCTGGTCAGCCTGGAAAGAAACTGTCGCCAAAAACGTTTCCATAGGATGCTTTCAGGAACTGCACGTAGTTCTGCAGGGTGCGGTTTGTGGAGTCCGAGTGTTCTAGCCGCTCCTTCATGTTCTGCAGCTGACTTTGAAAACGACGCTCCATCTAAGGATGAACAAGTTCTTTTGATTAAAAAGGTTGGAAATGATTTGTCAGATTCCACAGCAGGTTTACCTCTTCCCTGCTCAGCTGCATGTGACTCAGCTCAGTTCTGGCTCGGCTCAGCTGGCTGTGCATCTCCAGAGCTTTGGACTGAGACGCTCTCTCTGCAGCCAAAAGCCTCTGCATGGTATCATCTACCTACAGGAACACAGACACATCAGTGGACATCAACACACGCTTACAGCTTTAGGAGATTTTCCCAACAACTGAAAGGTGCTTGATTGACCCTTGAACACTTTCACTACAAAAAGTTACACCATCATTTCTGCTGGGTAATATTTACCCAATATAATACAGCCCATAAAAAGTAGTTGTCATAAAAAATAGATCAAAATATAACAACACATGATTAACACATGATAAATGAGAGTAGTTTTCTTTTATTTTAAACTGTGTTTTATGTAAGAAAATGAAAAACATAAGCATGGGAAGATCCTAACAACATGCTTGCAAATGAGAGAAAAATTAGGAAAGCAGAAAGAAAAAATTCTTGAATGGGAAAGTCTGTCGTCGGAAGAATTTTGGGTCCTTGAACCTCTACTTTGTGTTCCATCTTTGAAATAATGAACATAACGTATAAAGAAAGTAATTTTAAAGAATGCCCCCGTTGGTGACCTACTTTCAAGTCCAATGATAAAAATGCATGACTTATACTGATGGACCATCCTTCATCATCATTGACATTAATGACTGGACCCCTGACACTCAGAAAAATACAGTATATTGAAAATCATGTAAAAACTTTTGCTCGGGTGATAATCACCAGGTGACAGTGCTCTAGGGATAAAATCCTTTTTAAGGAAAGGACGTAGGAAATCGACATTTTATACAAATCTGCTGGTTGAATAGGGCTAGGTGAATAAAACCAATTAATCGATTACAAATTTATTAATTGATAAAAAAAAATCAATAATCGATTTAGCACATAAAACTAAAGTCTGTTAGCTTGATGTTAACATTTAATGGAAGTTCCCATAGGATGGCTAATGCTAACACTCGGTCAACCTAAACATACATTCTGACTAAATGAACATCTTTATAAACTCACAGACATGAATTTACTCTTTTAAGGAAATATTTTTTAAAGTAACTGATTATGGTCTAAATCATAGGTGTCAATCTCTTGTCCGCGGGCCAATTTTAGCCCACAGTGTAATTATATTTGGCCCGTGAGGCAATTTAAAATTAATATTAGAGCTGGCCCGCCTTTTTTATACAGTGGCAATGCTGTAACATCACATTCACCGACTATACTACAAATCCCACAATGCTCTGCTGTTGTTTCATTGCGTCAGTTAGACACGCCCCCTCTGTGTCAACCTTGTTCAACCTTGGCCCGCGGCTTTGTTCAATTTAAATTTTGGTCCACTGTGTTTTTGAGTTTGACACCCTGCTCTAAAACATTGTTTTTTTTTCTTCATACTTTCTTCTTCTCCTGGAATAAGGTGTAAAGCTATGGGGTGATCGCCACCTAGTGTCCAAACTGAAACTCCCCCAGGAGAATTAGAACAATGTTTCCAATGTTATTGATCTGAACATTTCTGTTAGAACTTCTCCTTTAGAGAATCATGTAACACTGGATGATATTAACAATCTCAGTATTTCACTGATACATTTACAGGATGTGAACTGGATCAGATTAATATCAATATATTCAAATTATATAGTAGATTATTAATGTATTTCTTAACAAATATATCTAAATTTGTAAACTCAAAATTTTAGAATGGAAAAGAATCAAAAGAATCTACAAAAATCTGAATTTAATAGATTTAGGCTCTGGAAATAATAATCGATACCCAGCCATCCTTCTTGAGACACTTGAAGCCACTCAGAGGCGTGACTTGCTGCTTTCACACCTGTCTCTGCGAGTCAGTCAGAGTTTGCTGCAGCTCTTTGGAGAAGTCTCTGCACTCCCGAGTCTTCTCCTCCAGCTGTAGCTGCAGGCTGTGGATGCTGTTTTCTTTAGAAGCTAGAGTCTGCATTAGCTCTTTGTTTTCCTCATTTAGATCATTCAGCTTCCTGCACAAAGAAAGGAGCAAAACGAAAACATGTTCTGCAAACTTTATATGGTGGTTTAACTGTCCCGGCAGCTGTGAAAATGAAGTTTTTGCACATTATTAAATAGCGGTGTAACGTTCATCAAATCTATTCCTACGATCAAACCAGATCAATCCGTCTGACACTGAATTCAATTGAACTTTACCATTCAAAAAATCATTTAAAAATGAGATAATTCAATAACTGATATTAGAAAATACCATTTGGAATTGAAACATGGAAGATTTACTTCACTGTAACATAAAAACAATAAAGTTTTATCAGAGCAGACAACACACATGTGATGCAGCAGAAACTGATCAACCATCATTCAGTCTTTGAATTGATCAGTCATGTGACCAAACAGTGTCTAGAATGTTCTAATAATGATGATTCTGATGTGGAAAAACAACAGTGGACTGAACTTTATCAAACTCAAATGTGAATGATTTGACATTCATTCTTGTTTACTTGTTTGTTTGAACACAGATTTTATTGATTATCTTAAAGAAACACAAGAATCTGGAAAACTTCACCTGAACTGTTCAGTAGCAGTTATTGATCTCTGAGTCACACTGATGGAAGTTTAGCATTAAGATGTTCTGATCCATTTAGGTCAGAGAATCAGATCAAATCAGATTGTTCAAAATGAGTCAAAATCTATTAGCAATATTATCAGAAACCACAAATGATATGAATTGAATTGTTTCAAAAATGAATCGTTAACTAAACTATTCTGATCTTTGAGGATTTAATTAGAAATGATTAAAAGATTAAGAAATTGAAAATAAACTTATACCATGGTCTGGGACAATACTTGATTCCAGTTCTTTCCAATTTTACCATTAATGACAATTTTATAAGTGATGGTATAAAGCAGGATAATGTTCATTATCAGAAACTAACAGATTGTGTGGAAGAAACTATCCTCTTTATTACACATCAACAGTAATATCTGATGAGGAACACTTGGTTGGGATTATCCTTAACTTATCTAATGACTTGAAAGTTTCCTTTTTATAAGATTTGAGCAGCTTCGTCTCCCAGTTTAAAAATGATTACTTTTGTAGGTTCAAGGACAAGGACAGCCTTAAAAGAGAACTCCCGCCATGACGGTTACACAGGACAGTTCATACCTGTCAAGGTGAAGGATTTGATCCTTGAAGAGGTGATTTTCCTCCAGCAGCAGGAGATTCTTCTGCTGTAACGTATGTATCTGAGCGCCCTGCTCTTCCACCTGCATCAACACAACATGCTGTCAGGGAAACACACAAACCTCTGATCATTTACAAAAATCCTTTTATTGCTAATTATGCATCATCTAAAATAAAACATATTTTCAAGACAATGATTAAGAAATAAAGACCATTTCGTTCGCCGGGGTCACATGATGATGTAATTCTAAGTAGAGTCTCCTCTATTGACAAAAGGAATGTCTTTCCTTCATGGGTTGAACTCAGTGGTCGTCCTGTTACATCTCTAAGACAAACTCCCACAAACATGGCAAGTGTGAGTCTTGTTTACTCTTACAACTACTAAATAAAACAATCTTTAAAGGAAAATGTGTACAATTTCTGAAGGATTCAGACTATTTACCTCATATAAACCTTCAAAAATGTGTTGACACAATAGCTAATCCACTGTTGACACTGGCCTTATGTTGTAAATAGATCATGTGTTCATCACAACATTCAGTCATGTGACATTATATGATAAATGTTGTCATTAGTAATAATTCAATGATTTCTTAGACTTATAGCTGTTATAAAGACCTGCTGAAGTCCTTCTACGATCAGCTTTTGATTTATTTTAAAAGCATCCCCAATAGTTTTATAATTATTGTTTTGACATTTTTAGGCAAAATCCAAAATCCTGGATCGTTTTTAAGACATAGTTTCTGCAGATTCGGAGGAGTGATTAGAAATTCACCTCTTGCCGTGTGTCCGGGTCTGTTGATGAGGAGTAAACCCACCCCTTCCTGTCATCCATCTGTTTAACACTCTCTCCCCCTTTCTCTTTAAAAAACTCGAGCTTGACCCCTTCCCTCTCTAGCAGACCTCTCTCTAATCTTTCATTTATTTCCAAGATTTTAGAAAAAGTTGTTGCTAAACAACTTCAACTGCTTTAGATTCTGGATGAGTTTCAGTCAGGTTTCCTCAGAGCTCACTCCACTGAACCAGCTCTTCTCAGAGTCACCAATGACATCCTGATGCAGGAAACTGCTCCAAGCTTCTGCTGCTGGACTTAACCTCAGCCTTCCACACTGTCCACCATCACGTCCGCTTATTCTGGTTCACCTCATATCTCACTGGTAGATCCTTTTCTGTGATATCCTCTAAGTTTAAGTCCTCCTCTGCATCTCTCTTCTGGTGTGCCACAAGGCTCTGTTTTAGGACCTTTACTGTTTATTTTATATCTGCTACCTTTGCAGCACATTTTAAACACTTTTAATGACATTTCTTATCACTTTTATGCTGATGACATTCAGCTTTATGTGTCTTTTAAACCTCAGGATGTTTTTAAAATACAGATTTTACACAAATGTCTGGATTCAGTCAAGAGTTGGATGAACGACAACTTTCTCCAACAAAATGATGATAAACTGAGCTCCTCGTTTGTGCTCCTGACAAATACCACCCCAGATAGTCCAGTGGTTTGGTCCACTTGCATCTTTTGTCAGGCCCTCTGTCAGAAACCTCGAGGTAACTCTAGACCCAGTTTCATCTCTTGACTCTCATGTTGGTTCACTTGTTCGTTCTTGTTTTTATCATTTAAAAAACATTGCTAAACTGAGTCCAGTTGTATCCCGTTCTGATAGAATGCTGATTCATGCTTTTATTTCCTCCCGTCTTGATTATTGTATCTCCATCTTCATGTCTGAGTAAAACATCTCCAGAAGGTCTTCAGGTTGTCCAGAACGCTGCTGCAAGGCTTTTAACTAAATCCTCCAAGTGTTCTCATGTCCCCCTGCTGTTAATCCAGCTGCTCTGGCTCCCTATCACTACAGAGTGCAGTTCCAGATCCTGGTTTGAACTTACAGAGCTGTTGATAACCAAACACCGGTCTAGAATGAAGGACCTCGTCCTGCTCTCACACACAGACAGCAAACACACATAGATGGCAGAGCTGGCGCTAGAAAAAAAAAAATCCCTTAAAAACGGTTGTATTTATCCAACATAGATGCAGACAGTGCGTGCTGTCTCAGATGTAGTAAAAACGTAACAGAAATGGCGGGAACAGCAGGAACCTGTCCAAACACCAGGATAAATCCACTGCATTCTGGCGGGGAGGTGTGCTTGATTCTAATCTGTTGGAATCCAAGCATTTGCATATGTTTTTGAGAAGTTCATTTTAATGAGCAACCTTTTATTTTGCACATCAGTTAAAAACAAAGCAGTCATTTTTGCACGTTCAGATTAAAGTATTTCTTTTGCTTGTTATTATATTGGGCACATTTGTATTGAAAAATGTCCTTGTTATATTGTTATTTAAGGACATTGGACATGCTGCCCTTAGGAAACATCATCAGCAAACACAGCATTAATTTCCACTGTTTTGAAGTGAGAATCAGAATGCAGCAGCCAGATTGTTAACAGGAACTAGCAGAAGAGAACACATCACTCCTGTGTTAGCTTCACTCCACTGGCTCCCAGTTGAATCCAGGATCAAGTTCTAAATCCTCCTGTTAACCTATAAGGCTCTGAATGGTGTGGCCCCGTCCTATATTAAAGATCAACCAATCAGACCACTTGGTTCACTAAATGCAGGACTGCTTGTAGTTCCTAGAATCTCTAGAAGTCCAGTTGGAGGTAGAACCTTCATCCATCAAGCCCCTGTTCTCTGGAAAAAGCTCCCAGATCATTTCAGAGATCCAGCACAGTTTCTACCTTCAAAGCTAGCCTTAAAACATTCCTCTTTGGACAGGTTAGCGTTCTGACAGGTTAGCTAGTAATCAGAGAAGATTGAACATAATGCTCGTTTGGAGGAATAATTATAATTGACATAGTTCTCCAATATGTGCTTGATATGCTAAAAATCTGTAGATTCTCCACATATTAACATAGAAAGCTGCTAGAAGTTAGAAGCTGAGGAAAGTATGGTGTTCTGGAGTTCTGTCTTCTATTCTCATCTCCTTCTCCTCTATTCTTTATTATTGATTTCTCCATCAGTTCTCTGTTGGTGCAGTGTGATTCATGTGTTGTTCCTTCTTTTCCACTCGGGAGAGACTTCAGTTTCTGGGAGGCTCGTCGGAGCTCCTGTTCCAGGCAGTGGACCTCGACTCTGGCACGTCTCACATCCTCAGCTGTCCTCCAGCCCATGTGGATGAAGACCATCTGCTACACCACATGTGTCAAAGTCAAGGCCCGGGGCCAGAAAAATATCCGCCTCCGGGTAATTCTATCCGGCCCTGGCCAGATCATTTAGTTCATTGTTTTAATGGCCTGATGCCTCCACCATCTTTGCGCTTATTTTTTAACTTGTATAATTTTGACAGAAATATATTTTTATGGAGAGTAAAATATTGAAAATATTTAAGGTTTAAGTTGATTGATTCTGGAATAATATTCCTGTCTTTTTATTATTCAGATTTATGATAAAAAGTCGCACGGTTTTAAAGTTTTAAAATATGGCATTCTTCTAGCTTTTGGACTTTTCTACGATTTTTTAGGCTATTTTGGAGTTTAGCTTATATTTTAGCTACATGCTAGCTGTTTGGCTAATTTTGACGAATAGGCTGTTTAGAGTGAAATAATATTACATGCAAGATATTTTTGGCTAATTTAGGCTTCTTTCAAGTTTTTCTTGCTATTTTAAAGATTAGCTACTTTTTTTCTTAGTTTTTTTTATTAATCTTTGGCATTTAGCTAAATATGTTCCTGGCTATTAAATTCTAGTATTTTCAGATATCAATTTCAGCATCTTTCAACTCTCAGAACTTAAGGTTTTAAAGTTTTATCCTGTTCGGCCCGCGACTTAAGGTGTGTTTTGGATTTTGGCCCCTTGTGCGATTGAGTTGGACACCCCTGTGCTACACTATTAAACATGTAGTTGTAGAGTTAGAGAAGATCTTTAACTGTCCTGGTAAATCACCTGTCCGTCCTGGGATGGGATCTCTCCCTCATGAGGACATCCTGAGATTTTCTTTTTTTTTTTTCCAGAATCAGGTTTTTTAGGAGTTTTTCCTCATCGGGAAGGAAGCTCTAAGGACAGGGATAACCAGCTTATTTTTCTGTTTAGTTTAGTAGTTATTGTTTCTATTGTATGACCGACCGACCTGCTTCTGCTACAGGCATGCAGCCCAATGGGACAACTGTTTTTTGTGATATTGGGCTATATGAATAAAACTGAATAGAATTGACTCTTGGATGTTTTTTAAAGGAGTCCTCCTCCTCGTTTCATCTCCGGCCAGAAGGTTTAAACTAGTACACATTTTTAAACATCACTGATGAACTAGTTGTACTTTTGGCCTTCCTAGTTATAGGCTTAAAACAGCCTGATAGCAAGGATGTTGATTTGATAACAACAGAAGCAGGACTTGAAGCTGTGTGAAACCAAGGTCCCAGCTCTGAGCAGAAGCTGTTTCTGAATAAGCAATACTGGTGTAGTCTAGTCGGGTTATCGCAAGATCGAACGAGACAGGAAGATGAGGAGGAGTGGCTAAGAAGACGAGCTAGAGAGGGAACTGATAAGATGTGCTGAACTAGATGTTTGTCTCAGAAATGAAGAAATTTCAAACTAATGGACTGTTGATTGGAACACCATCACATCAGAGCTGAGCCTGTTGGAGAGGCTGAACATCAGACCAGTTCTACTTATGCAATGGTCTGAATTTGACTTTCTCTGCTGCCGTATTTTTGTGACTAAAAGGTCCAGTGAAAAGCACAGGGAATCTGTTTTGTACCTTGTATCTGAACTCAGAAAGGACAGAGCTGTTCTCCTGGTTCCTCCTCTCCAGGCCTTCAGCCTCCTGCTTGGCGTCCTGGAGCTGCTGCTCTGTTCTTCTCAGTTTTTCTGGCAGGATCTCCAGCTCCTGCAGCTCCAGCCTCACTTGTTCCTTTGCTCTCTCCAAGCTTCCCTTCATGCCCTGGGCATCCCTCTGTGCCGCTTCCAGCTTCAGGCAGAAGTGATCTGATTCTAGACGACTCTGCTGGACCTGCAAAGACCAGACCCTGAACTGCAGAGCAGCTGGACAAAACAAGAGCTTGAAGCTGTGCAGAGCAGGACTGCACCTTCTTCCTGTATTTCTCCACCAGGGCTTCATACTTCTTGATTGATGACTTCAGGTGACGAGCTTCAGAGTGAAGCTCCCTGAGCTTCTGCTCAGATGCTGTCAGTTTACTCTGGAAGTCAGAAATAAGCACCATGGAGACAAAATAAAGCCTCCATTTTCCATGTGTGGCTTGAATTGATTTGGTGCTGGGGAGGATGGCTGCAGCAGCTTTCTGTGAATGTACCTTCAGTCTGTGGTTCTCCAGCTGGGTGGAGGCATTTCCAGCACTGAGCAGATGGAGTTGATCCTCCAGTTCTTCTCGCTTCGCCCAACTCCTGCCCTCTGCTGAACGAAGCTGAGAACTGAGCTCCTCTACCTGACTGAAACACAAACACAGTTCAGGCGGTATGCATCAACAACAAACTGGTGCTTCATGGATTCATTTGTTTGAAAATAATGTAAAATGATAGTTGTGCTTTCTTTCACTGACAGTTTCAGATCAGAAATGTCCTCCTCCAGCTGAACTTTAGCAGCTGCTTCCTTGCTGTGGCGGAAACACCAATCCTGGGATGCAGACAGAGCCAGAGACAACCGCAGCTCCTTTGCAATAAAACACATTCTATGAGATATCATCATTTTTGCAGAAAAGCTGTAAAATGTCTACAAAGCAAAAAAGTTTATATCTGTATTTGTGGGTTTTATACTTTTATTTAGTGTATTCAAGAAAATAAAAACGGATGCTCTTTGCCCTTCTGCTTAACCCTAGAACACGTTTTTATTATAAAAAGTTACACCCTCACTATTGCTGGGTCATTTTTACCCAAATAAACCCAATAAAAAGGATTTGTCATAAAAAATAGATCAAAACACATGATAAATAAAAGTAGTTTTCTTTTACTTTCAACTGTTTTTTAAGTAAGAAAATGAAAGCTTTAAACATAGGATGATCCTAAAAACATGCTTGAAAATGACAGAAAAATTTGGAATTTGAGAATAAAAAATTCCTTGAAAAAAGGCTGATGTTATTCCCACGTATTTCCATGGGACCAGCATTGGCCTCACGTAAAACATGCAGCCAAGATCTCATGGCTGCATTGTTGCACATATTCTAAGTGTGTCCAAGGCTGGATGTTTTTGTTGGACGCACGTATTTAAAATTCAACTTAAAGTCCCATGAACTGTCCGCTCCTAAATGTGTAAATGTGTTCTCCACATGTGACCCATCTCCTGGTGGAGCCGTGAGCTGCAGAGACAGCCGACCTCAGGAACTGTAACCATAATCCTAACCTTAACCTCTTAACCCTGGGTCTGTACGGCTAAAAGTTTAGCTCTGGACGCACGGTTTTCCAAAATTACCCACGAACAGACACTTTCTAAAGAAATAATGAGACTGGAGGCTTGGTCTTCGGTCCACCCATTCCTGGGACATGTATGACTTTACCCAGGGACTCAATATGTTCTAAATCATGAAAACTTTTGCTCAGGTGAAAATCCATTTTTGATACGCAGATGCTTCAAAGAACACAGGGATATTCACAGCCAGTGAAAAGCAGAAGATCATACAATGTTCTCATCATTTTAATGAGCCCTGAAATGTTCATCTGGTGCTATTCTCTGGATTTTGGGACCATATTTCTCTCTAACTGCTGGGGCCGGCTCTAGAATGACGTCATGAAATGGGCAGCACCCACAAAGAGTGAAAGGCGGAGCCTCTGAGATCAAAGCGTCTTACTTCCAGGTAAGAAACGAGTTCACAAAAATAATGCATGTTTTGTAATTAATTTGTTCTTTAGTGTGCCAAAGGTTTTATATGATCATAAATATGGATAGAGTTTTCTCTGAGTTTGGTCTTTTTGAAGAAGTACCAACCTTCTCCCTCAGCTTCTCTGTCAACAGTCCTGCAGACTCCTCAGCCTCTTCAGCCCGCTTGCTGAGTTGCTGCAGCTCCTCCTTGTCCCCTTTCTCGTCCTTCTTCTGCCTCACAGTTCGTAGCTCCTCCTGCAGAAACTGGAGCTCTTCCTGCTTCTGCTCAAAGTTCTGCTGGATCCTCTATGAAGGAGGAAACAGGAGGTGAAGCTGTCTCTAACTGTGTGTCCAAACCAGACCTCAACCTTTGACTAATACATCAAAATACAAATATCAACATTTGAAATAAACCTAAATTCAAAATAAGAGAAACCATTTTATCAAGATAACGACTCAGTTGTTCAGGGAAATCCCATAATGAATTGTTGATGTTTTTGGATACGTTATAAAACTATTATGATGACATTTGACCACTGCAAGCAGCCTATTCCACTATGTGATTGACCTATATATATAGCACAGTGTTTTTGACCACATTGGTTTGTGGTGGGAGAAGAGTAAGAAGAAGCTTTTAGGGTGTTTACTTAATGCATAAGACATTCTATTTACAAAAATACTCTTGTGCCAAGACAGCTCCCTTGAGGAATTCCACAGTTAATCTTAATTATTTTTTAAAGGGATACATTAAACACAACACATGGCTTTCTGTTAGCCAAGTAACTGCTAATAAAATGAACAGATGAGTTTAAGATCCTAATTTGACAGTTTCTTCAATAAAAGTGTATGATCAGCAGTATCAAAAGCTGCACTGAAGTCCAAAAACGACACAGCTCCTCCCAAAAACTTCCCATCAATCTGTTCAAGCCCGTCATCAGTTCCAGCTGTCAGAACTGTACCAGAGAAACCCTCTTTATTGGGCAAATACTTTATACATTGAAATGATATTAACTCTTCTTAAATACCACTCCCTCCATCATTTTACTCAGAAAGTACTCGTGGATCTGCTGTTTTGCTCCATCAAAGGTTTTTTTTTTAGCATTTTTAGCAAAGGAATAACTTTTGATATCTTCCACCAATCGGGATACAAAGGTTAAATATTTGACATACTGACTAAAAATGGATTTAGCTTCTATCTTTAAAAGTCTTCTGTCATATTATTAATTCTTCAAGGACGCTTATAATTCATATTTACAACTAACTTCTCAGTTTCAACTTCCCCAACACTTTGAAATGCAAATGAGTAATCTTTATTACACATTATTTGTGTTTTAATAATTGTTCCTGACAGCTGACATTCACTGAAGACATCTGATCAGTAACTGAACTCACTTTACTTTTATAGTAATCCTTTAAAACATTAATTTTAGGGGGTGTGGTTATAAATGCACCATCCACTTCTATAGATGACTTCTCATTCCTTTTGTTTAAGTTCATTTATTGTCCTCCATAGATGTTTACCATTTTTACTACATTGCTTAAATTTAGTTTGTTGATAATGTTTTTTCTTTTGTCTATTGATTTTTGTAGCTTTATTTCTTAAAGAGTGATAAGCTTCCCAGTCTGCAAGATTACCAGACATTATAGCATCTTTCATCTTTTGATCTCTCTCCTTCAAAGTTGATCTAGATCAACATCCAACCAATGGCTCGACTAGATCTTATCACTTATTTGTCTTATTTTCCATGTTTATCGCATCTGGCTGAGAATAATTTACCAAAGCTCTCTAGAGCTGATCCTGCATGCGTGTGACTGTCAGCATCCGGGTGTGGACACAAACGGAGGAAGTTAAAAAAAAAAAAAGTCCTCATCTCAGCCTAAACATTGGAAAAGGCTTGGAGGCTCTCAGCACTCAAGACCACACAGGCGAAGGAACCCACTGAGGTTTAACAGGAGGGAGAGACCTTTTAGCACAGCTGCACCCATTTAGAGGGCAAGATAACCAGGTGGAAGAAAGAGAGAAAAACACTCCAAAACAGAAGGGAGGAGAAAACCAGAAACACAACTCCCCCATCCCCCAGTACTGCCATCCAATGAACTCTTGCCATTTCATAAACACATACTTCTCTTTAAACAATTTAAAAATGAATGAGTTATTCATCTTTTTTAAACAGCTTGTCCCTTTCGGGGTCCCGGGTTGCTGGAGCCTAACCCGGCTGCTGAAGGCTGCAGGCCGACACACCTGGACAGGTGGACAGTCTGTCACAGGACCTCAATCACACTCAATACCACACCTGGGGACAATGTACAGAAACCAGTTAAGCTATAATGCATGCTCTGGATGATGGGAAGAAGCCGGTGAAATTTCACACATGCACGGGGAGAACATGCAAACTCAACACAAAAAAGATCCACATTGGAGGTTCTGGTTCAGGTCCACCAGCTGGGATTTGAATCAGGGCCTTCTTGCTGTGAGGATAGAGCGCTAACCACTTTTACTGATTTAACTGGAGAAATGTTTGTTATTTTTATCTCAAGTGTAGCTTGTTACGTTTTAATTATATGATACATATTTGTGTGTTGTGTATCTCTCCGTTTTGCTCTATTTTTGAGCAGATAACAAAGCCCTTACATCTCATAAAACATAAATAATCCTCACTTTAGAACAGGTCACAATAGCAATTAACAAGTACTAAATATTTAAAAACTATATGAATTCATCTTGAGCTAAAATGAGAATATGGGTTTATAAATGATCTATTAACAGATGAACAGTACATGTCTAAAAAGTAGATGTATGATTATCCATTTACAAGGTTTTTCAAATCATTTGGTAACACTTTGAACCACATGTAAATAACTGGTTAGTAAATAATTTAATGCTTAGCTAAATATAACATTGTTAATGAATTAGGTCTTAACTGGCAATAAACGCCTTATAGTAATCCCTTTAAATGATGAATAAAGTGTTACGTTAACTCTTAATGTGAGCAATCAGGACATCTCCTGATTGCTCACAGCGATGCCCCGCCCACAGCTTTGTTGATGTTTGACAACTGATTTATTTTAATGATTTTTTCTGTATATTTTGTCTGAATTTTGACAATAGATCTGTATATGCAATGACAAAGTCTGAAATAGTGTTAGATCTACCTACAGACTCAACGTATTTATTGTTACTGGAGGATTCACAACAACCTGAATCTATGTTGGAAGATATAAATATCTGATCTTAAGTTTTGGTATGGTCCAACCGGGGTGGGATTATATAAATTCGCTTCCTCCTACTCCATTTCAGGGAATCTATCTTTTAATGTCTAATTTTAACTTAATTTGAATAAATCCTGAGTTTTACATGTCTTTATGGATGTAAACTTCTTTTGATTGATTGTATTAAACACAAATCCTTTCTTTTCTTAATTGCTTGAACTAAACCATTTCTAATGTAATCTAAAGAACCTGCAGGTCCTTGAGGTCCTGGAAGCCCTTTTGCTGACCTGAATCTGAGCCATCAGCTGGGCCTTGTCTCTCTGAGCGTCGCTCAGCTGGATCTCCAGATGGCTGCGAGTTGACTCCAGCACTCTTGACAACTCTTCTGTTGTTCTTGCATGGCACTGAAAGGGTGGAAAAAAAGCTTCTGAGCACTTAAAAGCTTAGTGATTGAGAAACGTGTTTGTGTGAATTTTGGATGAAGTACAATAAAGCATCTGACTCAAAGGGAAGATACACACTTTTTCTAAATCCAAGTGTTCAGCCAGTTTGGATGCTTCTTTCTCTGTGTTGGTGAGTTTGGCTACAAGACGCTGGAGGAGAAAATGGAATTGTTATATGTGTATGAAGTGAAGTCTTCTAGAACAGATGAATACTCACAATGTTTTCTGCCTTAGTGTCAGCCACTCTCTTCTTTAAACCATCTTTCTCCACTGACCACATCAAGGTTTCTCTCTGTAGACATGAGCATCAGAAGGATTTTCTCCAAGCTATCATATCCTTTAACGTACGCATTCCCACCTCAGAGGTACTCCATCCTCTAAGGAGGTCTCGAAGACTTCGGTTTGTGCGGTCAAACGTCGCCATCTTCTCATGCAGCAGCTTCTGATGCCTTCTCAGAGTCATGGTGTGGAACTTTGACAACCTTTTTTCCTGAAAACAAGTTCAGTTACAAGGCTCAGAATAGTTATCTGTTATTCTGACTGTTTTGTTGACATTTTTATTTATAAATCAATGATTGTGTCAGGAGGCTGCCCGCTGTCTCCCCCTCTGGTCACCCACAGTCCCCAGAATAATCATCTCACAGCAGCTGCCAATCCCTCATCAGCCTCCACAGCATTTATACCAAGCTCCAACCAGAAAACACCGTGAAGTATTGAGCCGTTTACTGAACGTGCATCCAGCCTTCTGCTTCCTCGTGTCTCGACCCGGTTCTGATCCCGTTTTATTCTCTGCTGGCCGCCTGCCTCGACTCCTGCCTGTCCCTCCGACAAACCCTCACCGTGTCTGACCTTCACCTGCCTTCGACCACCATCTGCTCTCGCCTCTGATGCTTCCATGCCGGCACTGACCTCCGCCTGTCCGACTACCTCTGCCTTCTCCCATCACATTGCTGAGTACTACAAATAAACACTGCATATGGTTCCGAACGCCTCTGAGTCTGTGTCACAGATTGCTTGAAGAATTGTTTGTTCCGTGTTTTTTCTGTTCTGCAACTGAGGCAACACTGTCATATAATGAATGGTACACCTCAGAACTGCAAAACAAGGTTTAATAACAACCAAGAACAAAGGGGCAAGGCATAGACAGGTCAAGGTCCAGGCGTGGGTCGAGGCAAAAGGCAGAGAGGCAAGCGAAGAAACAGGCACAGGTCAAAAACCAGGAGGAGTAACAAGGAGGAACACTCAGAGATGTATGCCAGGCAGTACAATGACTTCACAATGACTGCTGGCAGGTTAAATGCTGGTGGTGATGAGGCTGATGGGAAACAGCTGAGGAGAACTGGTTGAGGGAGAGACTGCTGAGAGAGGAGAGAGAGTGCCAAGTCAAAACTCAGGTGAGGGCTCCCTCTGGTGGTCAGATGTAGTGCCTGATGGGGGAATCCTGACATTAACGATTTGTTGATCTCGACCTTCTGTCCCCTACCCCATCCCTGGTGTGTGTGTGGGGGGCTTGGTCTCGTGGTATAGTCTCTTTGGTGCCGGTCTCCTGGGCCCGGCGGTCTACTCTCCACGCCGGGAGTGGGATCCCCAAGATTTAAGATCTAGTAGGGGATCAAACTACATCAGAGCCATGGGGTGTCCAGGTCTCGGTGGTGCGTATTCCGGTCCTCGCTCTCTCCAAAACTCCATCAGTGGTTGTGCCTGGTCAGGGTTTGTTTACATCACTCCTCCGGGGCCTCTGTTTCACTTGGGTGCCCCTCTCCTTGGCGGGTGTGGGCGGCCCCTGGAACTTTTGCGGCTGGGGCGGGCTGTTTTCTGGAGCATGGGGTGGGACGGGGGGGGATACTGGGTGCTGCTGGGTGGTGGTGGGCTGCCCCACTGGGGTTGGGGGGGGCCCTCCGGGGTTGGGGTCCCGCGTTGGCCCTCCTGGCGCAATGGGGGCGGCTTCTCCGCTGGCTGGGCTGGGGCCTGCACTCTCCGTTTTCCTGTGCCTTCCTGCTCTTGGGTGTGGGGGGCCTCTGTGGCGGTCCCGCGTGCCCTGGTCTGGGTGTTTGGCGGGATTGCCTGGTGAGTGGTCTCTCTCCGCAGATCCATGGTGGGTGTTGGGGGGTCAGGGCTGCAGCTGCTGCCCCTCGCGGGGGGTCTTGGTGTGGGGATTGCCGGGCTCTTTCCCCCTTGTGCACATTCCATCACCATCCACCTCAGCAAAACATAAACACTCACCTGAGCACAGGTGTCAGCTCACCTTTGCTCTAATAGTATGCGTGACAGAATGAAAGACTTTATTTGTGTCAGTTTGTATAAAGCGTGTGAGATGCAGTTGTATTGTGTACAAAAGGTCCAGGAGTCCAGTTCAGGGTTTTAGTCACAAGACGAAGAGAAACATAAGCCAGAGAAGTAGGACGCTGAGACACCGAACTAGAGAAGAGCACATCCTTAAATACACAGTTCACAATTTGGAGAACAAGAAGCACCTGTGTGACCACAGGTAGCCTTGAGGAGAAGAGGGCGTCCATGACATGGTCTGTATGCAATTCTTTATTTGTAACTCATAAAATACATCATGTGCATAAGTAAGAAATGACAAAAAAAAAAAAAATATATGATTTATACAAATTAAAATGATAACAGCTTTAAACTAACATATATATATATATAAGATATAAGATATATAACATTACCTGCGATAATGCCAGTGTGAATGCTGTAAGCTGAATTTGTTTGCTGAAGATGCTAGCGCACATAGCTGAAGATGCTGAAATTGATAGCTGAAAATGCTGATAGCCAGCTAAAATACCAGCTAAATGCCAAATTAGGCAAAAAAAAATCTTAGATTAGCCAAAACAGCTAAAATGTTGCTGAAAAAAATTGTTAAACCTTTCAAATATCCTAAAAAACTGAAAAAAAAAACACATAAATTAACCAAAACAGCTAGTGTTTAAATATTAGCCAAACTCCAAAATAGCCTAAAAAAAATTAAAAAGAGAAGCCTAAATTAGCCAAAACTAGCATGTAGCTGAAATATTAGTTAAACTCTGAAATTGCCTAAAATTTTAATTTTAATATTTTACTGTCCATAAAAATACATTTTGTCAAAATTATAAAAGTTAGAAATATGCGCAAGATAACATCGGGCCATTAACATTAGTAACAATAGATAAAATGATCTTGAGGGCCGGATGGAATTACCTAGAGGGCCGGATCCGGCCCCCGGGCCTCAACTTTGACACGTGTCTTAAAGAAACCCAGAGAAATAAACATGCACATTCACTCAACATGTTTCTTAGATGGTCAGTTAAAATCAAAGTCTTTGATTTCAAGTCCAACAAACTCAAACACAAAAGATTTCAGGAGTAACTTTGAAATTCATAAAGAATCTTTCTGTCTTAGGTAAAGAAATGACAAAAACTTCTATAGGATCCAACATGTTTTCCAACCACTGAAGCTCCTTACTGGCCAAATATACGAGATCCAAGTAATCAGCAGCAGATGAAGCAGGGTCTCTGGAAAACAGGCAGGAGGCCGGCCCTCGAGTCCTGGAGGCTGACACCTCTGCTGTAGAAGCTTTGACTCCCAAGAACCATCCATCTCTTTGTTGTTTGAACTAGCTTAGTTCCTGTTCAGGGTCACTGTGTTGCTGGAGCCTTTCCAGCTTTAGTAGGGTGATAGACTGAATAGTTCACAAGTGTATCACAGGGGAACCATTCAACACAACTGCCAAAGGGTACAAGACGACAGAGCATGGATGCTTTTATAGTCCCAACATTTGAGATTAGGTGCCAACCCCTAAACACCCCGTCATGACTCAATAAAAGGGTTGCTGATCTAAGAAACTAAAGTTATATTCAGACTGGAACAATGATTTGGTGCGGACAGAGTCTGATTAGTTTGGTCTGGATCAAATCTGGAATCTTGCTTTTGGTCTGTATTCAGACTGAATTAAAGCAGACTATCACTTCCCGGACCAAAACTTGTATTCAAAACCACGTGACTAACGATCTCTTCAGTCATTTGCCAGCAGATATGGGGGCGGGTCAAAACGAAAAGAGTAAGATGCAGTAAAGAAAGTTTACTTATCAAAACATTTTATTATGCTGGTCAATTTTGAGCATCTGTATGAAGACCAGGTTCAACACTTCTTTTCACTTCAACAAACTTTTTAAACTGATCATGATGTGTGAGTTAGGGATAAAAGGCGAAACTGATGGTCTATCCTGAAGTCGGTCCCCCGGAGCGCTCTGCCACAGCGCTTCACCTCTTCCTTCTCTTTGTGAAGCACAAACTCAGCGACGATGCATCTCGATCTGCCACTCCTGGTCTCACCGCTCCCACACGGTGCACACGGTGAAAGATGATGGACTAAACTTTGATTTTAATCTCTGCGTTTTCTTCTGGCGTTTCCTGTATTCCCATGACCACCAAGTTATCCCTCATTGACCGCGACTGAAGATCCAAAATGTTCTCTTTGATCTTCTTGTCTTCATTCAAAAGTTGGTTCATTCCATCGAGGGGCTGGGAGAATTCCTGAGAGTTCTTGATATCTTGGAATTCCCGATGAAGGATTTCAAGCAGGGATAGACGGCTGTCAAAGCTGCATAGCTTAGCATCAATGCTAAGAAGTTTACCCCACGCGTCAGACTCGAATTGCGTCTTCGTCGGAGGAGAAACTCCGGAGGATTCCTCCGGACGGCTCCGCTTGCTGGATGAAGCAGCAGGCTTGATGGCGGGGTGGATTTTCCCATGACAAAGTGCTCGTACTGTTCGTCAATGTACCGTACCAGGCTAGCCAGATCCTTTTCGATGCTGTCCAGGACGGTCTGGATTCTTCTTTCTTCGATTAATCCGAGGTAAAGTTGCAATGCTAAATCGGTTTGTTTATTCCCCAAAAAAAGGAGGGGGAGAAAAAAAGCTGTAACTGGGTTTGTTTAAGTTTTCTGGGGCAAATAATCCTAATTTTCCACCAAGGTCTCAGGCAGATTGGAGTCACTTCTTCATGGTGCCCCAGAAGCGGCTCCACACAGACTAAGATCGAATTTCCAACAATAGACTGTTCTACAGCGTAGAGGATTCATCCATGATAAACTCCTGCTCCAGATAATAATGATCCTACACAGTTATCTGATTCACTTTCACTCCGTTTCTGAGTCAGCTGATGCAGCTTCTCTTTCACTGTAGTCTCACTGTTTTCTACATCCTGTATGTGTTTTGACGCTCACTTGAAATGCCAGGAGCATTCCAAACCAGCCAAGAGGGGACTGGTCTGGTCCGGATGCTCAGTGGAAATGAGGCATTAGGCATCCTCCCGGTGGGCAGGTGGCCATTGCCTCACTCTCAACTGGACTTCCCAAGGGTGGATGGGTTGCTGCCTGGAGTTTGGGGCTGGTTCTCACTTGAGGGGCGCTGGTTCATGCCTGTGATTGGGGTGGGGACATGCTTTCATAAGTTGCAGGCCCTGTGGAGAAGGCCTGGCTCTCGGTCTCCGTTCTATTTCATCCCAAAGAACAAACTGTTCCTACAAGGTCTGGAGCACGGAATTGTCCAAAGCGTTTTGGTATCCTGAAGCATTCAGCGTTCCTTTCACTGGAACTAAGGTGCCAAGCCCAACTCCTGAAAAACAAGCCCGCACCATCAACCCGGTAGAAAGTCCGTGATGCTCAGCGACAGCCCCAAAACATCACTGCTCTAGAGGAGATCTGCATGAAGGAATCGACCAACATAGCAGCAACAATGAGTGAAAATCTTGTGAAGACTTAGAGAAAACATTTGACTGCTGTCATTGCTAACAAAGGGTATATAATATTTTATTGACCAGATACTTATGTTCCTCCATAATTTACAAATAAATTCTTTAAAAATCAGAAAATAAATATTTTGTATGTTTTTTACTCATTTGGCTTTTATAGTTGACATATGGTTAAAATTACTGGCCCTTGTAATTACCTAGGCATGTTTACATTAACAGTGGGGTCATCTGGACCCCTCAAGAACTTTTTTTAAGGATTTTTTTATCTTCACTGGTGTCCGTGGCAGACATGAAATCCTACAATAGATGATTTGAGTTGTTCTGAGGAAATGTTTGTTTATTCCTTATTTATAAAGGTTACTCTAAAACTGTTTTCTGTTCAAACGCTGATTGATTGCGATGCCCACCAGTGGTGGAGCTAGAACATTTTTGATGGGGTGTCGGGAGGGGGGCAGAAGACTTTGGAAGAGTGGAAGGCCATTACAAATGGATGGTTCAAAAACACATTTAGTTATTATTGTTTAGCAATTTGTTGTGCTTAAAAAAGCATGTATTGATGATTTATGATCCCATTAACACCTGAATTTATTTTTCAATTCTGAAAAAAAATGTTCTTGTATTTAATTGAATGCTAAATAAAGTTGAAATAGTAAATTTGACAAAACCCTTTAAATAGATTTAATTTCAGGTTTTTTAGGTAATCAGAAACAAGCAGCATCTACTGTATGATTCAACTGAACACCTGTTACCATCTGCAGGATGAACAGAGTTTTATTCATACAGTTACTTCCAGTATTTTCACTCTAATGACTGACAGAACTAAACCATGAACTAAAAAAACACAGCACAAAACTGTGTAATAGTCCCTTTACTGTAGAAAGTGTGTTCAGTTTCATCCTCATTCTGAACTAAAGTAAAGCGGTTGCTGTTCTGTTCCATTCTCCACATTAGAGTCTGGCTCTTTCATTGTTAGAATCTTCAGCATTGATCCTCAGATCCTTCAGCATCTGTTTGGACTCTCTGTGGGGAGGACTTTGTCTGGACCTCAGAGGTTCTTCCTCTCAAACGGACGTTCTCAGAGGAGCTGCTGGTTTCCCTCCTTCAGCTGCTGCTCTGATGCTTCAATGTTTTCAATGTACATCAGATTCTAAAGAAAATATACGCGAGTCTCAAACGTTGCATTTACGTAGATATGTGACTAAAATGTTTGAATTTACTGAATTGCTCTGATCTGTATGTCACTGGAAATGGATTAAAGAGACCTTTCCTATGGAATGAAGATAATTCAGATAGGTCAAAGAACAAGAAACTCAAGGCGTTTTAAGTGATCACATGATCATATTATTCCTGAATAAACAGTAAAACAATAAACATTTAGTAACAAAGATGAGAGTGTTTAAGGTGTCATGACGTTCTCATTATTGTCCAATTCTAGAAAGGAAGTTATCATTGTAAAGCTGGTCAACAGAACTAGAGGAATTAAATTACATTTGACATCAATACATATTTCCATTTGATTTAGTAATAATACATCTGCTCCTGTCTGTAGACATTGGCTGCAACCAATCAGCTTGCTAAAAACTAGACAGAGAGAATAGTTCCTAAGTGTTACTTTCTAATGGAATTAGCAGGAGACGGAGAATACAGCAACAATTGTTTAGTGGAATCGTAATTTTCGTCTGAAAATGTCTTAACTTCTACTTCACAGATGAAAATCTTCCAGATTTATATTAAAGACCAAATTGTGGATTCTATTATCACTAGATGTGTTTGCATGTTTTCTACCCACTGATCTAGAGACATCATTCTGAGAAGAAGAGAGCGCTGCAGCTGCACGGGTCTGAGAGCTCGTCTGGTACAAAGTTCTGGTGTCAAAGCAGAACATCTGCATGTGTTTGTAACCTGCAGTGCTCCAAACCAAAATGATCACAAGTATAATCATAAATACCCAGCTGCTTTGTAATAATGAGAAAAGTAATCAATAAATATTTGCATATTTTTATCTTTGCTCAACTTACCTTAGACTGGAGAGATTTTCTGCCAGAAAAACAACACTCCAGCTGTAAACAAGATCGGGACGTGCGTCGTCTCTGTCCTACAGGAAACTAATGCTTGAAGAAAGTTCCTAGGTAAATATTGAAATTAAATCGGCCAGAAGGGAGGGAGAATGCAGACGGTGTTTTGGGGGCATTTTCAGGAAAGCTAGTTTGAGAGAGAACTGCTCTGTGCATTAAGAGATTTTTGTCAATGTTGACAAAAAAATTGGGGTGGCAAAGCTTTTTGCTGGGGGGGCAGCTCCCCCTTTCACCCTGTAGCTCCGCCCCTGACACCCACTAGGAGGGGCATAGTGGGTTTGCAGATGTGATGTAGGAAATGTTTGGAGTTGAGCTGAGGATTTGTGAGGAATGGATGTTCTCTTTCTGCTAACAATAAAAGAAGAAAATCTGACCTTGCCCCCCCTCCAACCATGTTTGGACATGCTGGTTCTTTGAGTTCCTGTTGTCTTTCTGTCAGCTGGAGCCAATCTGTCTGTTCTCCTCTGACCTCTGACCTCTGACATCAGCGTCTCTGCTCACAGAACTGCTGCTCACTGGATATTTTCTCTTTTTCTGACCATTCTCTGTAACCTAGAGATGGAGGTGAAAATCCCAGTAGATCAGCAGTTTCTGAAATCCTCAGACCAGCCTGTCTGGTATATGTACATCATACATGCATGTGTACATGCTGAGTTGGTTCCAGGGGGAGCAGAGACCTGTGCTCGAGTGAGTGTGTGTTTAGTAACATGTACAATGATTTTACACAGCATCTGGACTTTTTTCACCTTCTGACAACACAAAAATGATCTGCTGAACTCACCTTATCTATGCTGTCAATAGTTTCTTTCAGAGCTGACAACTGGTTTGCTACAGCAACACCATCGATCTCTGATTCCACAAGCGTCCTCAGAAGCTTGTTTGTATCCCGGTGTTCAGGGTCCAACCTTCACAAAAAAAAAAAGAAAAAACAGCACGGCATAAACTTCTTAATCTGTTTTAACAAAGTATGTGAGTTTAAAGACCCACTACAATAAAATGAATGGTATTACATTTCTGTGTATTTCCTTCTTCCAGTTTAAAAAAGATTTTCATTGGAACATTGGAACAACAGGCTCCAACTTCCTGCTCCACTTCTTTCTGAAACATCTACTAACAGACAAATGGAGTTTGGACACATCTTCTCATTCAATGGATTCTCACTCAAGGATGTAAGAGCTATTTGAGGGATCAATCATCTGCAGATGACCTGACCTCCACAGTCAGCTGGACCTGAACCCCTTTGAGATGTTTCAGGGTGAGCTGGACTAAAGACGTCTGGGAACTCCTTCAAGATTGTTGGAGAACCCGTTCAGATGACTACATCTGGTAGCTCATCGAGAGAATGATGAGTCTGCAGAGCAGTAGTTAGAGAAAAGGCAGAATATTCTGAAGACATTACAATATCAAACACGATTTCATACATATGCTCAAAAAAAGGGAAAAGCTTTTAGTTTTTGTTGCACCACTAATGTTGGCTTGGTGTGAGGGCTGTAAGCTAGAGGGAGAGAGTGTAAACAAAGGAATTATTGGAAATGAGAAGGCTTCTTCTGCACCTGTCTATCCATCTATAAACTACTCAGAGGTGAATTCTTGCTGCACTGCAGAAAATATGTCCTAGAAAACAACAGCCTTTTTAATTTTGGCTAAAAACAGCAAAACTCATAATTAGAAGACCAGTGACAATGCTTTGAAAATAGATCAAAAGGTGATTTGAGTGGGACTTTTATCTTGAAAGTCAAGATGACTTTGATGCTAAAACAAGCAGTCATCTGTTAAAAGAGGACACATTACTCAGCGTCCATATGTGTCCACAGGGGGTGTCCACACCTGTTTACCTGGGAATTATCTTGTGTTTTGTACCATTTTCCCTTGCACACTTTCACAAAGTTCCTCTAGAAAACTGTCAAGAAAAACACAAGTTTAGGATTTCAGGAAAGGCTGGAGGTGTAGGGCTGAGGATCGCTGCATAAGTGGTGATCCGATTCGATTCATGAATCAAGCTCAACGATTCACCAATCAAACCAGGATTCTTACTTTTTAATATTATGTTTATCACTGTTATATTTACGAGATGGATGAAAATTGAAATTATTTGTATTAAATCACCGACATTTATACCTTTAATTAGAACAGGAGATCAGAATCAACAACACTAATGTAAAAAAAGGATTAAAAAGATTCTGATAGAAAGAAATTTTGTTTTATTTTAAACTTTTTCTGTCAACCTTCTGGTTAAATTCAGCAGTAACATAAACAACATAAAAAGGGTCAAAATCTCTGCTGTTTTGTATCATTTAACAACAAAACTTGAACATTTTCTCCACAGTTTTCTATCCTCAAAATTCTTCAACATTTTACATTCTAAACTTTACATATTGGTGCAGAGCCCGTATGAAAAGAGTTGTTTTTTTTTTCCACAGCAGAATCCTCTGATTCACGTTGATTACATCCTCCTTTCAGTAAAGTGAGGCTGAGTTTCTTCAGAAGAAAATAGAGTTTAGTTAATTGCATCAACTGTTGAAGAGTTATCATAACCAAAAGAATGTAAACACTGGAGCTAAAGCTCCGATGTTAAAGCTAATTAACGGTAAAGGTAATTCATATTTAAAGAAGTTATGCTAGTTTTACTTTGAAAACCAGAGGCTTCACTGTCACGAAGATGTGTTTACTTCCGGTGACAGCAATGCGGCTCTTTCAGCTTTGTTTTGGTTCTTAAACTTAAAATCCTTCATTAATCTGTATTTCAGAGCAGAAATACATCGTTCCCAGATAATATTTTGATCATATTTTACTATAATTTCTTATATTTATAAAGATCACGAATCAGCGATCTTGGACGTCTTGGGAGCAGATCGCGAGTACTCGAGCGCCCGGATACTCGTTACAGTCCTAGTGGTTTGTCATTATATTCAATCAAAAACGTGGAGAGTGGTACTGAGCAAAGTGATGAAAGTCTCTCCACAGAACTTTCTGTGGAGTTTGAGGAGCACCCGGATGATCGTTACAGTCCTACTAAAGTGAACCTCAGCTTCCAAATAAAAACCCCACATAGAAAGATGTCTGCTCTCCTCTCCTACAGTAAAGCGCTGTAAAGTTTTGTCCAGCTATGGTGTTTCATAGTGGCAGAAAAGTCTTTACTTGTTAGAACTGTGAAGACTTGTTTTCTCTCTCAGTAGAACTCACAAGGTTTTAGAGAGTCCAGCTGCATCTCCCTCTGGCTCGTCCAGATGTCTGACCACACTGTCTGAAAGATGCTGCTGTTTGTCGTCTGTCTGGGGACAGAAATAAAACATGGTTTAATATCCTAAACATGATTGAAAAGAAAACATTAAAATGCACAGAACAAATTCACCTCATCTATATTAAATCCAATCACGAATGGTTCATTTTATACACATGATCAACATCCTGTTTGACACTTTGACAACATAAGACTGAGAACAAAGAAACAAAGGACCTGTGTTTTATAGGTGAACACATTTCTTCTGCAGGAAGATCTTCCAGGAGGAATCCAAGGTGTCGGGACTTTTGGTTTATCCCTACTGTGCTTCACCTCAGAATATCCTTCCTGGCTCTGTGGACCAAAGAAACAATCCCAGATTTTAAAAACTGAAATAGACCCTCGTACATCACATGACGGCACACATCGCTGGTCAAGTGCAGAGCAGCTTCCAGCGTCTTTTAGAACGGCAAAGCAGACAGATGAACGCTGTTTAAAACAATTCTACATGAATAATAAAAGGTAAACTAACCAACTGTAACAGACAATATTTATTGTAGAAATCTTCTACTTGGCTCTAATCATTTTCTCCTCTTAGATGATTCATAAATCAGAGTACAAATGTCAGTAATCCTGTCTGCAGTCAGAACAACAGATCAGGTGATTCCCATAATTCCTCTGGATGATATTAAACAGTCGTGGATTATTTCTCTCTGATAACCCGGTTAAAGTTAGACAAAGGTTACAAGAACTTCACTGAATGCTGCTAATGTATAATTATGGTTTTATTCTATTAATCTGTGCTAATGCTAACATTAGCATTAGCTTTATCTATGAGTCGTGAAGCTGCAGAAGATCTTTTCTCACCAGTTAAAAGTTTCTTAAATTTCTGTTCTCACATAATCCTTGTAAACAGAACAAAAGTCAGACAATTCCAGCGTGTCTGACATTAAAGTCAAAACTTCTTCCTGTTGTAATGTTTTCTCCTGCGGTCAGTGAGCTGCTGTTAGCTCAGCCGTGGTTCTAACATCACTGCTCTTTGTTTTGGATCAGAACTGTGTCCGATCTGCAGGAAAACAAAGGGAAAAATGATCTAATTAATTCAAACTGTTGACAAAAATATGAAAGTGAATATTTACACATAATGTTATAAAATACATTCACCCAAAGTACGTGTAATGTGTACGTGTAATGCAGCGATATGCGTCTTTACTGAATGTGAACAACATGAATTTCTATCAGTTTTTGTGCTGATCGCACTTAAAATATGTGTAAATAATATCAGCCTAAATAGAACCTGTTAGAATAATATCTGATCAAATTAAATGTCGATATTTTCAATAAAAACTATTCAAATTTGTATTTAGATTTGTGATCGATATAAAAGAGGAAATGAAAATACAGTCTGACAGAAAATTCATCAAATAAATATTGTACATTATTCTGTTGAAATTGGTAAAGTTACTTTTATTATTTCTGCCAAAGTGTGTCAAACAGGTTTCTGTCAGCTTTGCCGTTCTAAATGCAAACACCAGACGTTATTGTTCACTTTGAAGAGTTTACAGTGTTTCCAAAATACTAACACTAAAGTCTTCATTCACAGACAGCAGGTCAAAGGTTTTTAAATGATTTCAGCTCATTCGTTACATTATGAGACAGAGGCTGGTCAACTTCATGGGAGTTGATGGTGGGACGATGATGATGCTTTAATGATGCTTTTTCTTTCCCGCCAGTTTGCCATGTATACAAAGTGTGTGCAGTTAGACAGCGTGGTTCTTGTTTCAGCCCAGTTCCACAGAGCAGTGATCACCTGGAGCATGCACACCTCATGTGCACATCTAGCAGAACAGAATAATCCGATCCTGCAGATCCTCTGATCTTCCTCCTAATCAGAAGCTGACTTCTTTTTCCATGTGGAAACAGTGATGACCCCAGTGTTCACAGAGACCCTTCTACATCAGTTCTTTTACCTGTGCGCCGCTGCTGGGATTTCTCCCCATGTGCACGTGCACAGGTGATGCCTGCGGTACATGCACGTGAACCGGCGGTGGCGGGAATCGGGTTTCCATTTTAGAAAGAGAGATTAAGAATAGATTCAGTCAAGCCGCTGAAAAGTTGAGGTTCCACAGGAACAGAAACAAGCGGCGGGACAAGTTCCATGTTGTTGTCCAGGAACGAGGCTCTCAACAACGACTTACCTGATAGACTGAGCTGCAGTATCTTGTTCTCTGATTGGTGCAGTGGAAGCGTTGCCAATGGTAACTACTCAGAGAGCCAGTAACATGAACCTGCAGGTCCGGAGACCTTACAACTCTCTCAGGACCGCATTCTGAGGACCCAGTTTGTTTGTTTGTTTGTTCTTTTAGCACAGCGCCTCTACCGCCTGGAGGACTAACAGCACCCTCAGGATGACTTCAGGACTTGTTTTATTGAGACAGCGCCTCCTTGCTGTCTGGAAGGGATGGGGGGGGGCCTCAGCACTATAAGCCACGCCCACACAGAGGACATTTTGGAAAAGGTGGCTTCAGACCAACAGGAAAAATGACTTTTTAAGACATTTAGGATGTGGAATTTTTGTTAGAAACTTCACAGTCCTAATCAAAACCCCACTGGGAATGTTTAAAGAAAAAAAAAATAGTTCTAGGGGGTCTTTAAGTAAAAGTTTGATATAATCATAAAAGGTTATTTCTAAAATTACTCAAAAAAGTTCAAAAGTATTAAAACTGAAGCGGCAGTTTCCAGAAAGGAAAATGTTGTGTGAAGAACTTTTCAGTCTTCACAAAACATTCAAATGTTAAAAAAAAGCTTGTTTGTTTAGTGACCAATGGTTTTAAAAAACAGTGATGGTAAACAAGGCAGCAGGTCCTGCAGACCATTAATCAGTACCATGACTATCTTTGTTCAGCCTTTAGAACAGAGCAGCTCCTGTGTGCAGCAGTGACTCACTGATGCGTTAGACAGTGTAAGAGGTTAGCAGGTCTCACAGGGAGCGTTCTCATCACAAATCTCTGTTTGTTCCAGCACTGATCTCTGAAGGCAACAGCAGGAGGCTATTCACACACAAACATGTCTGTTTTCCAGAGACTAACCCAACCCTCTAACGGCTACACTGTGTGTGAGCTCCTGTCTGAGGTTTGGTTTGCAGCTGCAGCTTCTTTTCCAGCTTTTATCCACCCAGAGCACAACACTTGTCTATGGAAGTTTTTATTGGTAAAATTCAAAGTAGTATGCATTGTTCAATTGACGGTCAATTCAGTTTGCAAATTCATCATGCAATTTGAAAATGCATAATTTTCAAATTTGCAATTCATATATTCATTTCAGGCTGCAAAATGACAATTTCATTTTGCAATTTAACAATTCAATATTAATTCAATATCACATTTTAAAAAAAAATACTGAAAAAAAAACAAAATCAATTGCATTGCATATTGCCATGGGTTTTTGATGTCATAATTCAAATGACAATGCATTTTGCAATTTACAATTCAATATTCAAATAGGCTTTAAATATGAAAATACATTTGCAATTTACAATTCAATATGAAATTTACAATTAATATTAGAGTTTTAAAAAGATAAATATTGAATAAAACTAAATCAACTGCATTGCATATTGCCATGGGTTTTGATGTCATAATTCAAATGACAATGCATTTTTGTAATTGACAATTCAATATTTTAAAATTACATTTCAATGCATGGCTTGCTTCAAATGCAAAACAGCGCCCCCTGCTGTAATGCATTCTCAGTTTTATCCAGGCGCTCCAAGTCGGTCAAAATTCAAATGGTTTTGCATTCTCTCAGACGCTCATCAGGGCGGGGCCTTCCACCTCCCAACATTACCTAAATCCCACCCACACTTCCTATCTCAACTAACCAATGGAGTTGTTTGGTGTCGGAGGTTAGAGGAGAGAATGCTAGCTTCAGAGTTAGCTTCTATCTGGAGAACTTGCACTTCAAACGCTGTGTGACAGCATTATAAGAGAATCTATAGGGCTGCAGTGAGTCTGCAACCCTCGGGCCGCTGACCGGTTCCGATATCGGTCCATGCGTCACTTGATACCACGCCACAGACAGAAAAAAAAAACATATGTGGGGGCTCAGATTTGTAAATAAAGACATGGTTGAACTCCTCAGACGTCCATGACAGAAAATGAGCCCCTGAAACATTAAAATCAGGTTTAAACTGTCAGAGACTTCTCCTCCCACTGTCATTCTGAGAAATACAACCATTGAATGCTCGAGCTGAGTGGAGGGACAATGCCCAGCTGAAGGTCACTTGAGCAGAGGTCAAGCAGTCAACCTCTGATGAAAACTGCTCATTTCCCGTCTTACCTGCCTGTGTCCACGTTTTCTTGGGCAAGACACTGAACCTCCCATTGCTCTTGGTGGCAATGGGTCGTACCATCAGTGTGTTTGCATGGGATTGTGATCGTTGGGCTTAATAAAGGTAGAAAATGGCTTCATGAATATGCAACTGTGGGGGAGGGCAATAAAAATGGACCCTTGTCTTCACAGCCCCAAGTGGCAGTCCATGGACATGTACTCACTCGGGTGTATGGGGAGATCAATTTGTTGATATATCGCAATATTTTGCTTGGCGATACTTTTATTGACATGGCAACACTGAATTAATCATTTCTGTGCGTGCTTCAGCGTCTTTCATTGTTCTCCACTTAAAGCCCACTAGTGACCACTAGTTGGCAGCACAGCAGACGGAGCCTCTTTAAGCAGCTCCACACAACATTAAAACAACAAGTGCTTGTATAAAATAACTCGTGTTCAATGTTTTGTCAGTCTTGGGGTTGTCGTTGAGACATGTACTTTACTTTGTTAGTTTTTCTTATACTGAAAAATATTTAGTGGTGGAAATCAATAATGTTGAGAGTTCCTTTGAAAACAAATATTTCTTAATTTTCCAAAAGACAAGCAGCATGAATTTGTCAGATAAAGCTGCTTGTATTTAGAATAGAATAGAATAGAATAGAATAGAATAGAATAGAATAGAATAGAATAGAATAGAATAGAATAGAATTCAACTGTATTGTCATTGCACATGTCTCAGGTACACAGCAACAAAATGCAGTTTGCATCCATCCAGAGTGCTTTAGCAGGTATAAATATCTATCAAATGTGCAATGTAGAATAAATAGCAGTGAGAGATATCAACAAGTATTTACAGGGTGAAAAATGTCCAGTTAAAAGTTCAACAGATGAAGTGCAGGCAGTATGAGTGGTGATTGGGTCCATGTGTTACTGTTGTGTGTTTCAGTACATGTTTGCTCTGTCCAGAGGGTGTTTGGCTCAGATTCAGAGGCAGAGTCCAGAAGTGGGATGCAGTTGGAAGAAAACTTCTGGAACCTGCTGGTTTTAGTCCAGAGACTCCTGTAGCGCCTCCCAGAGGATAGAGGAGAGAAGAGTCTGTGTGCTGGGTGGATGGAGTCCTTGAGGATTTTTCCTTTTCAGATGTCCCTTCCTGTAGATGAGACACAGTTGGAATGCTTAATTTTGTGATCATTTAGTAAAATGAATTCAACCATTTTTAATACAATGAAAAACATATTGATATTTATGTAAAGTTTTTTTAAGTTATAAATAAAGAAACACAGATTGTTCTGGGTCAGCCTCTGAACGTCTCAATACATATCGTATTGTGAGACGCGTATCGCGTTATGTATGGTATCACCAGATTCTGGCTGATACACACCCAGGCATGGTGCCATACAAAGAGAGGCTGAAGCTGAGCTGCAGTTGGCTGAAAGAGAGGAGGAGGGTGAAACAAGTGGAGCATAAGGGGATGAATGTGGAGTAGAGCGGGGGGGTATGTCCTCCTCTACTCACTGCTCCAGCCAACTACCCCTGCCTGCAGCCCCACCAGCATGAAGCCAGCTCAACCACCCTCTGGTGTTCTTACCCCAGGTCTAGCTTCACCCTCAGCCTCAACACCTGACAGACTTCTGTCTGGTGACCCCAGGACAAAGATCACCGCATTCACAACAGAGAGTGCCTCAGAGCCTGAGGGGCGCTGCAAAGCTGTTTTGAAGCAGGATGTTTACGTACCAATGGACCCAATTTCGGCCACAGCCCCCAGCCACAAGCCTCCTCAATCAGCGCAGCAGGAAACCATCAAGACTATCGCCGGCTTACAAAGAACGCTGAGCACTAACAGGTGGGCAAATGTATTTATGACTCGTTTGTAAATGAGCAGTTATATATGACTTGTTGACCAGAACCATGAGGGAATTTGCCAAGATCACGATCTGTTCTGGGAAATATCCACATCTCCAGAAAGCCTTTTTCTCACTCCTTATCTTTAGTCCTAAGATGTCGACAGTAATGTCAGGTAGATCTTTTTATGAAGAACTACAACACAAGTGAACTGACAGTCTACAAAATGTGATCATCTATTGGAAGAATTATAGCAATGAGCCTGAACCATTTTTTTTTTGTCTTTCATGTTCTGCTATCTGTAAAAACAAACCCAAAAGGATGCCAATGCCTCTATTGAAAGGTTAGAGAGCAGTCATACATGTCTACAAACATGTAGATCATGTTTCTTGTGTAAAATCAGCACCTTCTGCTGCAACAAGGAATGGTAAAAACATGTAATTCTCCATTCCTTCCTTGAAAAAGAAACTATTCCCATTTTTCAGGTAAAACATACTACTGAACGTTATCTGTAAAGCACGGTCTCATTTTTTGTTGCCTGTGGTCAGTAAGCCAGTTTTGTCAGCTACTTTAATTGAGTGAAAACTATGATCTCTTTATAGTAAAACCTTAATTGTAATGCAGCCAGATACAGCTGACAAAGAAAAGCATGAAGCTGCTTGTTATCGTATGAAGTAAACAAGAAATGCTTTTCCCTCTTTGACATTTTTCTTTTTGTTTATGAATGGTAATATATTGATTTCTCATGAAAATAGATCTTTCATGAATAAATGGAGTAGGGGAACAACACGAGCATTTCTGCACAGTTCACCTGCATTTGCAGGGAGATTGCATGGAAGCATTTAACACAACTCTGACTTCTGCCTCCTCTGTCACGTCATTTTCAGATGTTGCTTAGTTATGTTAAAAACTAGCAACAATTTGTTTTCAATCATTTCATTAATTTTATGGGGGTTTTCACAGTGTGGATAGTGCTCTGTTGTCAGACAGAAAGTCCTGGTTCGAATCCCATCTGGGACCTTTCTGTGTGGAGCTTGCACTATAAAATAAACGAATCGAAATTACTCAAAAAACAGGAGGTAACAATTTGAATCAAATATGACAGTTTACACTCACCTGCAATTATTGGCTAAGAGCTGCCAGAGGTATAATATCCATTATAATCCAAGAGAATTAAGTAGAATCTACACATTCTGAGGCTTTTAGGGTTACACGGTGGTGCAGTGGTTAGCACTCTTGCCTCACAGCAAGAAGACTCTGGTTCAAATCCTGGCTGGGGGATCAGAACACCAACTGGATCCTTTCTGTGTGGAGTTTGGCATGCGTGGGTTCTCATCAGGTACTCCAGCTTCCTCCCACCATCCAGAGACATGCTTCATATGCTAATTGGTTGCTCTAAATTGCCCCTGGGTGTGAATGTATGTGTGATATTGGCCCTGCGACAGACTGGTGACCTGTCCAGGATAAACCCTGTCTTCACTCATCAGTGGCCGGGTTAGGCTCCAGCATCCCCACGACCCTGAAAGGGACAGTGCAGCCAAGAATATATATATATATATATATATATATATATATATTATTTGCAGATGAACAAGTGTTTCTTTATCAATCATTTTGATTATTTAATTTCAACAAATTAAACATACTGGGAGATTCTACACAACTTAAGAACAATCAAACTGAGTACTGATTACTCAAATTGTGCAGTTAAATATTAAACATTAAAATAATGTTACAGTTATTAGATTACATTATTACATTATTAGATTACACACACACACACACTCACGTAAAACTGAATGCGAAGACTTCAACTTGAACCTTTATAAACATCAATGGTTTTAGTTTTAACACATTAAGTTTAGGTTTAGGGGAAGCAAAGGGAGGACTGCTGCATGAGACAACACTGTAACTGTTACGAATTTACGTAAGAGTGTTCATCTTCTTTGTAGACCAGCTATGGTTGAACGCCCAGAACAGAGAGGGGTAGATATAATGGCTGGTTCCCACAGCTAATACTTTTTATTCTACTGGGCTCTATCTTTTGAAGCGCACATAAACCATGTTTCAAAGACTGCATTTTATCATCTTAGAAATATTGCCCGAGTGAGTCCCTTTCTCTCCAGAGCCAGTGCTGAAATATTGATACATGCTTTTATAACATCTAGAAAAGATTATTGTAATGCTCTTTTTTCTGGTGTTAAGAAAAACACTATCAATCGGCTGCAGCTAGTCCAAAACTCGGCTGCACGTCTTTTAACCAGGACCAGAAAGAAGGAGCACATCACTCCCATTCTGAAATCTTTGCACTGGCTCCCGGTCAGCTTCAGGATCCATTTTAAGGTTCTTTTATTGGTCTACAAGGCCTTACATGGTATTCGACCTTCATTTTTATCAGATTTACTTTTAGTTTATGACCCTCCCAGAACCCTCAGGTCCTCAGGTGCAGGTCTACTGGTGGTCCCAAAAGTTAGAACTGAAACCCACGGTGAGGCCACATTTCAGCACTGTGGACCTCGCCTGTGGAACAGCCTGAGGATGTGAGGGCTTCGTCCACTGTGGAGGTTTTTAAGAAAAAGCTTAAAACTCATCTTTTTAGTATAGCTTTTACCTAGTTTTTACATGCCCACATGTTTTTATTTTGATTTTATGTATGCATGTATATATACATGATTTATTTATTTCTGTGTACTTACGGGACGTGTACATTGCTGGATTTTTAAGGTGTTTAATGTATACTTATGTTTTATCTTTTTGTTTATCTTACTTGTTTTACTGTTACTTATGTTACTGTGGAAAGCACTTTGAGATGCTTGGAAGTAGGAGAAGTGCTATATAAATAAAGTTGAATTTGAATTTGTTAGTGCTATTAATAGTTCCAACACTAGAATAAAATATGAACATTTCATTTGGTCTTGTTTGCTGGAGTTAGAGCTTTTTGCGTCACCATATTAAAGTGGCCCTACCATGACTTTCTTAAGACTTTCAGAGAGAACTATATCTATATATATGATCATATTTTAGTTTTGGACCACTAAAAAATGAATTATCTATGAATTATCAGTTCTATTTCATGAGTTTTTCCCTACCAGGAAGTAAAACGGCTCAATTCCTGAAGCTCCGTTCCGTTCTCCTGGTTTGGAGAACTTAGTGTTTCAGCAATTGGGAAAAACTGTAAAATGACAATTAAAAAAAAAAAATACCACCTAACAGGTTTGTCATGTGCATCTGCAGCTGTATGCACACATGCGTGCAACACTGACGTCACCCAAATGCTCATTTTTAATGAATCAAATTGAAAAAATACCTGTTCTCATCTATTGCTGTGTTTTAATGACTTATCATATGAACTGGTAGGGGTTTATTCTCATAATTATAATTTAATGGAAAGTGTCACTGCGATGGCTTATTGTTGTTACTGTGTTCCATAAAACAAGGCTGCACTGCATGGCAAAATGGAGCGCCATGGAGATTCAGAGCGCCACCACATGCAAGAGGCTGCTGGTTTTGATAGTTGTGATATTTTTGCACATCTAAATATTTCAGCTGAGTTAGGTTTGTAAATGTCAGCTGTCTTTTGTGTTTAATCTTGTTTCATGCCTTGTAGGACTAATACATGTGTTCTATTTATCTATATGCTTTAGTCATTATTGGATCATGTTTTTCCATGACATTTATTTCATCTTTTACAGCACAGAACAATAAATTACACTATATTCCTGTATTTGGTGACAATAAAAGGGGACAGAAAGAGGAAAATGTATCTTTACCCCATTTGACTAAATCAAACTATTTGAACCAACTATCTTTCTTTGTATTGAAACAAATAGATCAAATGGCTGGAAACAAAACAAAACCAAAGCAAACACTCCAAAAACAAGTTGAAAGAGAAATTATTTCTATTAAAATAAAATTTTACCTTTTTTTTAGTTGATTACCAACTGTCTGATTTTGTTATAAGTTCTTTTAATAATTGGGTATTCTTTCACAACTGTGTCTGACTAGTAAGATTTGTGTGTGCTATCAACGAGTTTTGGTTATGAATGTTTTGAAAAATTTTAAAAACGCTTTTTTTTTGTAATAAAATGTATTCATTCATTCATTCGTTCCTTCAATAAAAGCAGACATGTGTCTGATTTTGCTGAATGAATTTGTTGGGCGGTTTCCTGTTCAGTGGTTTTTGGCTCCCAGCATCACAAAAAAGGAGAGACACACTAACATTTAAATGAAAGTGTCAAAATTGTTTTGCTTTATAAACTAATATTTCTTTTATTAACATGCAAATACGTATGTCAGATTATGTTAAAAGATAAAATAAAACTTTTTTTTTTCTTTTGTTATTAACACACGTTCTTCATTAATTTAAAGTATCACTGCAACGTTTTCAAGAGCCTGTTCCAGTTCCAGAACTTCTGGTAACAACTTCCGGTCCATCCAGAAAAAAGTCCTTTTTTAGAATTTTCTTTATTTTAAAATATTTCATTCAAACAAATTATTCATTTTGTCTGAACAAGTTAATGATCCGTGGGAACAAAATGCTAACTTGTGGGAATGAAATCATTCTTTTTTTTTCCCCAGGTCAGGCGCTCTGTAATGATTGAACATTTGAGTCTATTATAGTTTTCCCCAAATGCTAAAACACATTTTCTGAAACATTTCACCAATCTAACCAAACATCAAACACAATTTTCAAAATATAAGCTAAATATGCAAAATTCTTGACTCTTCAGTCAAAAGCTCACTTTGAATTCATAATGAAGACTCTGTTGTCAAACTAACAAACCTGCAGCAATCACAACACACTACACAACAAGACACTCGACACTGGCTTGTAAAATATGTTACACCCCCAACAATAAAAACAGAGTAAAAGAGGATTCAGGATTTTATTTTATTTTATTCTGTAAATCCAGGTTGACATTTATTTTGCTTCAGCATCTTTTCTCTGTGGCTCAGACCAGAAGATTTCATCCACATCACTAACATGTTCACTCTAGACACACAACAGGAAAAAATAATATTTTTTGCGTGATCTAGTCATGAAATGACCCAACTGAGATGTCATCACAAGTCATGTCTAAGGCCTGTGACAGGTTTTGTCAAGTGTTCAGTTGTCTCTTCTTCAAATACCAAGTAGAAAAAAATCTTTTGGGTTTTGAAGAACAAGGTGGAAGAAAACTGATACAAATGTGGGATTAGTGTTGAACTGTCTGATGGGTAAACTTTTGTAGAAACTGATATTATCTCAGACGGAAAGAAAGTCTTCTCTGTTATTTTAGTGTGAAGATTTTATATGAATGATACAGATTATAGTAACAACTTGAACCAGCTGAGTTGAGGGTTGACCTTTTGACCTGCTCCCCTCATGGTCATTCCATAATCCAACATATGATCAATAACTTTGACCTGGATCTCATCAGAACCTTGTTCTTCATCTGGGTCCAGGTCTTGGTGCATGTTTAGGTCTTTCTCTGTGATCCATCTTAAAATGGATTACATTTCTTTATCCAGTCTGCACAATTTTTGGACCTAACTTTCCTGTGGGTGGCAGCACGTGTGCACTGATCTCTGCTCTGATTGGTTGCGTTGTTTGCTTGTGGTTGTCATGGTAACAGCTAAAGCTATGGCGTTATTTATGTTCCATAAGTCTACACAGAAATAAAACATCTCCGCGAACGTATCACACATTTCTCGCGGACATTGCACACCCTCGCGAGCGCTTCTGCTCCTCTCCCGAGGAGAAAAAGGCCTCGCGCGCGCCAGAGTGTGTTTCTCGCGACCAGAAGAAGTCCTCGCGAGAACAAAAATTATGCTCGCGTGCCAGCAGAACTTCGGTGACCGCGCGCGCGCAACATTTTTGCTAGTGCGCTCGCGGAGTCTCTTTCTAAGCGCGAGTGAAAGTCGACTTTTGACACATGGGGGCGGAGACAGAGGGGCTGCGTTGGCTCTCTTCTGATTGGCCTATTTTGTACACTGGAGGTTCACGTTTGCCCAGTAGATGGCAGTAATGCACCTCAACACTGTGTGCCATCCGCCATTAAACCAGACAAGAAGAAGAAGTATACTTTTACAGAGAGGAACGCAATCCGTGTATTGATCCAACGAAAAACAAACCGTTTTTTTCATTTTCGGATTTGCGCATTATATCGAAAATGCAGCAAATGGATAACCAGTGTCCAGTTTCGTTAGTTTATTTCGTTCCAGACACGCGGGTTACCTGGAAGTAGTTTTATATACGCTTATTTTGAAGGCTGTAGCACTGCCTGTGCGGTAGGTGTCTTTCGTCAAGGAGACAGACCATTGTACAGTTGTTTGGTGACCGTAAAAGGACAATCGGAGACCTAAGGACATGAAAATACTCCCGTTAAACCTCCAGTGTACAAAATAGGCCAATCAGAAGAGAGCCAACGCAGCCCCTCTGTCTCCGCCCCCATGTGTCAAAAGTCGACTTTCACTCGCGCGTAGAAAGAGACTCCGCGAGCGCACTAGCAAAAATGTTGCGCGCGCGCGGTCACCGAAGTTCTGCTGGCACGCGAGCATAATTTTTGTTCTCGCGAGGACTTCTTCTGGTCGCGAGAAACACACTCTGGCGCGCGCGAGGCCTTTTTCTCCTCGGGAGAGGAGCAGAAGCGCTCGCGAGGGTGTGCAATGTCCGCGAGAAATGTGTGATACGTTCGCGGAGATGTTTTATTTCTGTGTAGACTTATGGAACATAAATAACGCATATAAAGCATTGTAGTAAGGGATGTTTTTTTTCTCACAAAGTTTTTATTTGTTATGCTTTTATTCTAACAATAAATGATCATTGATTCTGACTCAGTTTGTGTCTGGACTCATGTTTCTGCTCCTGTTCTTCCGCCTTGATCATTGAGAACAGTCAATGGTTTTAATGTAAAAAGTTGACAGATTCAAGGCAGCCAGCCCGAATGAGCCACCTGGAAAATTCTCCAAATCATGTGAGCATGACAGGATTCTTGAAAAGGATCATACATTGCCAGTAAAAGCAGTGTGAAGAGCAGCGTTATGACCATCAATAGAGCCATTTTGGGCATCTAAAATACCATTATGTTTGAAGAAGATGGCTAAGAGCAAGTGAGAGTTTTAGTTGGTTGCAATAGCCTAGTTATCAAGACAGCAACGCTTTGTGTTTTTCTTGTGTGAAATTTGTGAGTTCAACTCTAGAGCACGCGCAGAAGATTCCTCATGTTTTAGGATTTATTTGTGTTTAATGTAGTAAATGGTAAATGATGCATACCATATTGTTTAGAGTATAAGTCACATTTTTTTCATAGTTTAGCCAGGGCTGCGACTTATACTCAGGAGTGACTTATTTGTGGTTTGGTTTTTTAAACATAAATAAGCTCATGTATTTGTTATTTTCCCAGTAAACATCAGTTGTCTTTTAGTAGTAGTTTCCTTTAATAACCACTAAAGGGCGCTGCATCTGAGTTTAATTATTTGCTTCTGACAGTGGCAAAAGAAGTGTTGTTCAAAACAAACATGGAAGAGAATCCTATTATTTTCCACTTAAACTTTATTATTTTTCTTATACACATCTAAACCCTAGTATTTATTTATTTTCCTTTTTTAAGTACAATGGGATTGGCAGATTTGTTCTGAAACATCTGACTTTTTCCTCTCAAAAGTGTGACTTATACTCCAGAGCGACTTATATATGCTTTTCTTTATTTTGATTAGACATTTTTTGCTGTTGCAGCTTATACTCCATTAACACTGTACTTGTAAAGCCTTTTTCTACCTTCCTTAACAGCCCAAGGCGCTTTACAGAACACTGGCACTAACTTATAACCACCAGACGCAATGAGAAGGTCAGAGTCTTCCCCAAGGACACGAGTGGGCAGGGCGGGAACCGAACCTGCAATCTTCTGATCAGAGGTCAACTGTCCTTCCGCTGCACCACGGACATAAAAAGAGATTTCTCATTAACATTTTTAGAAAATTCACATAAGAAACTGCACTGCTGTCACCATGCAGAAACCAAAATGACATGCTCATGCACAGAGGATCATGTAGAGAGGAGGCGGGATTAATCCAGAGGAAATGTTATTTATGTCAGGAGAGGATTTGGAGGACACGGCTCAATAGCCTGGTGTTTCCCAATTATTATTTATTTGAGGGATACCGTTTTTCCAGGGACTCGTTAATAATAGCGAGTTTTCTTTTTCTCTCTTTAAACCCTTAACAACAGAAATCTTAAAATCTCAAACACTGGAAATGCCTGTTCAGACATCCACCGTGCTGCAAGAGATGTGTCAAATGTTAGCTTGGTGTAGAGATGTTCTGAAACGAGCGCTGGCTTCAGACTACGTGCGCTCACGTGTCAAGCGTGCATTCCCGACCGTTCGCGCCACTTTGGAATTCAGCGGGGTTTTCGTTATGTCGGGTATTATAAAGAGGCGTAAACGTATCCAGCCTTTGTGGGTGTAAGAGAGGAGGACACTCCATTTGCATGGCTTTATAAACAGGGAGAGAGATCTTTGTAGAACATTTCATCCACTGACATTTGAAAACAAACATTAGTTTACATACCTAACATTCATACATGTAAATACATACTTGCATTCATACATACACACATTTTGTTCATATACATGTCAGTTTGGCTGTGAATGTTTGGTTAGTGTGTTGTGTTTGTGTGATATTCTGTGTTGTGAAGCGTTTGAGGAACTTGAGGAAGTAATACTAGGAAAGGAAGAGTTAGAATGGAGGCAATACCCCCAAAAAGAGTCAGATCACATGTGTGGGAACATTTTGACCTAATTTGCCCAAAGAAGGTCAAGTGTCTGATCTGTGTTCAAGAACCTTCAACAAAACACCTCATCTATGCTGAGGCCCCTGCGCTCCAAACATCCAGAGACCACACCCAGTCCAGCTGTTCCAGCTGCTGTCACTGGAGCAACTAGACAAGGTAAACATATTGATATCGTATTGCATATCATAATATTGATCTGAACTAAAATACTAAGTATTACCATAAAAGCTTTTTAATGGTGATATGTCCGTTCTTACTGAAATCTAATTTTTACAGCTCGACAAGCTGAACTGGATGAGGCCCTCATCAACATGATTGTGCAGGATTGCCAGCCATTTTCAGTGGTGGAAGATGAAGGCTTTAAAGCATTTGTGAACAAGCTTGATCCAACATATGCCCTGCCCACCAGGCAAGCACTGAGAGCCATGGTGGAGAAAAAATATAATGAGGCTAAAAGAAAGGCTATTGCTGAGCTAACAAAGACTGCAGCAGTCAGCTTAACAGCAGACATGTGGACTTCTATTAATATGGATGCATTCCTTGGGGTCACTTGTCATTACATTGATGAGGACCTTAGACTGTCATCAGTCCTGTTAGGTGTAACTAAGTTCCCCCAATCCCACACAGCAGAGAACCTGAAGATTGCAAAAGAACTTCTAATTGATGAATGGGGCCTCAGAGACAAAATACATTGTGTTATTACAGACAACGCTCCAAACATGGTAGCTTGTGCAAAACTACTCAAGGTTCGCAAAGTTCCTTGTTTGGCCCATAGTGTCATGATTCAGTGCTTAGGTTTTGTCATCTTCTGTTTTCTGTCAGTTTCACCATGTTCAGGTTAATCATCCACAGCTGTCTTCATTTAGTTAATCAACCTCAGTGTATTTAAGTGTCTGGTTTTCAGTTCTCCTTGTCAGGTCATCTGCTCATCTATGTTCTGTCACCTCACTGGTTTGTTCTCCTGGTTTTGTCATGTTTAAGTTACTTTAGTAAATGTTTATGTTTCTGCCAACAAGTCTGTTCTCCTGCATTTGGGTCCTCCACCACCATCCTTGACAGTATGACCTGACCACCTTGGACCCAGCAGGAGAACTTTGTCCACGCCATGCCACACCATGCCAGAAGGGGTTCCTGTAGCCGTCTTCACATCTGTCATCTTCCACCTGTTCCGTTGCTGAGGGGGGACTGTTGGGGCCATCCGTTCCTGTTCCTGTGGAGGGTCGCCAGGGCCGCTCCTCTTCATGTTCCTGTTCCTGAGGAGGGTCACCGGGACCGCTCCTTCCTGCCTGTCCCCGAGGATGGTCGCCGCTCATCCCCCTGGTCTGTTTCCGGCTCTGGAGGAGGGTTGCTGGGACTGCTCCCCTTCATGTCTCCTGTCCCTGGGGAGAGTCACCAGGGCTGCTCCTCTCTTCTGTTCCTGGAAGGGTTTCAATACCCCTCACGTCCGTCTGGCTGCGGGATCCCCATTTTCTGGACTTATGTTTCTGTTCTAGGTCCCCTCCTCACAGGTGTTAGGGCATCTGGGATCTGCCCTTTTGGGGAGGGGTACTGTCATGATTCAGTGCTTAAGTTTTTTCATGTTCTGTTTTCTGTCAGTCTCACCATGTTCTGGTTAATCATCCACAGCTGTTTTCATTTAGTTAATCATCTTCAGTGTATTTAAGTGTCTGGTTTTCTGTTTCTCCTTGTCAGGTCATCTGCTCATCTATGTTCTGTCACCTCACTGGTTTGTTCTCCTGGTTTTGTCATGTTTAAGTTACTTTAGTAAATGTTTATGTTTCTGCCAACAAGTCTAGTCTCCTGCATTTGGGTCCTCCACCACCATCCTTGACATATAGCTTGAACTTGGTGGTGAAAAAAGGACTGGATGCAACTCCTGATGGAGGGCATCCAGACATCCCAACCAGAGCAAGGAAAATTATTCAAGACTAGCAGAAACCTCAACATAAACGAATTCAAGGTGGAATTCCACTCTCCACATGTTAGAGCGACTTCATGAACAGCGTGAACCAGTAGGAGCGGCTCTGACGTCCCTCACAACAGATGTGGTGCCACTAAGCTTTGCGGACGACGAAAATGTGTGGGAGTGCATTGACGTTTTGGGACCAATATCAATGGCTACAACTGAGCTGTCAAAGGAGAAGGTGTCTGCCTCAAAAGTCATACCAACAATTAGAATGCTACAGCACGAGATTACATGCAGGTCTTCATCTCTGACTCATCTATGTGCACAACTGCTGAGTCACAATCTGATGCAACTGACCAGATGCAGTGTGGAAAATATCAGAGTCCTGGCATCAGCAACAGTCCTGGATCCCAGATTTAAACCGTCGTCTTTGGAAATCAAAGCAATGCTCAGGAAGCTATTTCCAGAATCGCAGCAGAATGTGCTGGGGGATAAGATCTGAAAATGCTACACCCACATCATCACAGGTAATAGCTTCAACCGAGTAAAGAATTTCTTTAAGATGTATGTTCATGTTCCCCCATGCCCCCATGAACAGACACACTCACTTTGCTTTTCTTTTTTCCAGCTAACACCAGTTGAAGCTCAAGGTCAACCAACACATGCTCACGCTGACAGCTTGTGGGAGCTTCTGGACGGTAGAGTCGGTTGGTTGCACTAGTTTAATTCATTAAAAATGGTCAAGTTCTAAAGTGCAGATTGTGAATTTCATCTAATTCTGTTCTGCTTCCTGCAGGTTCTGGTCAGAGGATCCAAAACCCAACAGTTGAAGCAACTGTGGAAGTCCAACGCTAGTCCAGCAGAATTAAGTTGACATAACTTAATATTTATTATCATGTTCTGCACACTTATCATAATCAAGTTGGGAGTACTTTTGGGTGAAACAGGGCAGAAAAATGTGTTAATTTAAGTTAAACCAACTTAATTAATAATTAATAAAGTGTATGCAAGGAATGCAATGTAACACATTTGAGTGTAAATGACAGTAGATAACAACACTTTCCATGCTAACATGCACACCTGTTGGATCAATATTGCGTTAGACATCTCATGGACGCTCAGATGCTGCACATGTCTCCGCTAAAGTCTTTTAGCGCGGTCTTTGGACAGGTTACTGCCTCTACCACAATTATAATCCATGTTTGTTACATTAGAAACAGAGCACTGTCTCCATCTACTTCAGAAACTTATCTGGGATTTAATGTCTAAAGTTTTTTTGCCATTTAGGCCAAAATAAATTGGTCTGGTAAAAAATAACTGTTTTGCTTCCACACTTCTGTCATGCTTGCGCAAAGCGCCTCCTGGTGGACTTTTGTGGTATTATTTTAAGAACTCGATTCAGGGAAAGAGAGGACCGGTAATCGTTTATGAGTTGAAATATCCTGATACTTCCCCATACCGATATTTCCTCCCAGCTCTAATGAAAATGTAGAGATTTATTTTGTGCGTAATATAAGGTGATAGTTGCTATCTGGTTATTTGTGGTTGTTCCTCAACATTAGCATTCTAAGAAGTCAAAGTTTTAATGGCTGGCCACCACTGAAAAAAAATATTTAGCAAATTACAAGAGGGGTGACACGTTTTATGACCGATTAAACTATGTAAATGAAGAAGAGAATCAGGAGACGTTAAAGCATTATTACTGCCATCTTGGGCTCCAATAGAATATAGCAAACGTCACGTTGCGTCATGACGTGATTGGCTGGATATGGATATCTTCTCAGATTGACTGGTTGTTCTGAAGCACACTTTCAACCTCGGAATAGTTTTCCATCTAATTGTTTTCCATTGAAATTCTGGATCATCAAAGTTTAGAGTCCTGAAAGGAAAAACACTGAAATATTTAAGAGAGCATGATATTTACCCATTTTCAAACAGTCAGACCTTGTATCAACATTCTCTATTTACAGGCTATGTTGGTTAGGATAAAAAAAAAATGGGAATATTATGTCTTCTGTGGTGTTTCAGGAATTGTCAAGCCTCAAACAGCAAAAGAGACATTGTGGAGGTGAGCCTTCGCTTTTCTCTTTTTATTTCTCTTCTCAATTAGTCCTCATAATTTCAGTGATTTCCATCCTCAAGATAAAGACAGCATTCATCACATCCTAAGCTCTATTTTCTAATCTAGACCCCATTCACAGACACTCATTCTCTTCTTTGTTTCAATTTCCTCTGTTGGTTGCTGCCTAAAACAGAACTTTATGTGAACAGGGAGTACTTACATGTGCACTTCTTGCTTTTCTGACAGGACAGTTGAAGAGTTTAAGACAAGGGACAGTGCACTAAAGCACAGTGATCACGTGAAGCACAAAAAGACTTTTGTGTCAGGTTATAGTAAATTGAGCTAATTTAGGTTTGTTGTCCTATGATAGTTAGACGAGTAAAGTAAGAACAAGTCAAAGCAAAACCAATTAAAATCTTAGAAATTCAAAAGAGTAGCATTATGTGATGAACACAGGTTTAAAAAAACAAACAAAGCAGATTTACAGAAACAGAGAGGAACCAGAAAATACTCAGCAAAGCTGAGCACTCTTTCAGACACAACCTATCTGTGCTTCCTGGAGTCCTGTGTGTCCTATTGATAACCACTGACATACAATCTCTCAAACCTGTCAAGTGTAGTGCCACGAATGCCAACATGATGCTCTAATCATGAAACAACACACTTCCTGCAGTGCCACTGACAGCCTTATGGTGCATTCACACCAGATGCGACTTCGAGTTTCAGTGTGAAGTTATTGTACAGATGAGATCTGAAGACTTGTGGTGGGATTTTGGTATTGGGTACAATCAGGGACTCAGCTTTAGGTACGTGACATTTTCAGTGACTCAATCAAAAGGTAGAAATATATATTCAATATGGACACTTGATGCAAGGATTTTTGACCAGAACTTCCATCCACCCCGGTGGGGTGGGGGGTTGTCTAGTGCCTTAAATCATGTGCTTTAAATGTAATACTAAACAGTTCCGTGATGGAGGATAAAACACATAGGTCTTTTAAATTAGTGTCATGTCAGGAGTGGTTAAAAACAAGTTTATTTTACTATTATAGATCATCTCATTAAGAAATTTCAGAGATTAACAAAATGTTACCAACAAATCAATTACTTATACTTTGTGGTGCAGCGGTAGGGCAGTCGAGTCCTGATCGGAACATAGCAGGTTTGTTTCCCGCCCATGTGTTGAAGTGTCCTTGGGCAAGACGCTAAAGCCCAACTTGCCTCTGATGGAAGGTTGGCGCCAGTGTTCCGCAGCAGAGCCACCTCCAGTGTGTGAATGTATGTAAATGCTTTGTACAGAAGCCAGATAACGGCCTGCCCTCTCTGTTTTTTTTTTTTATGTTTTCTCGTTATAACGAGATATTCCAGAACGAAGAATGAAGCGTCTCCCTCGTCCTTTCCCGCACGGAGACCACCGGTCTCACCTGTTTGAAAACACTTCACAAAAGTTTTTTTAAGTGTACTTTTTTATTTATTAGTGGATCTACGCTCTTTAAATGTCTTAATTCAGTCTCATGTCCAGCACCTCATTTAATTCCCCAAAATCCCAGAAGAAACATGGACAGATTGACATAATTCAGGTCTGCCAAGTGTTTCAGCATGGTGCGTTCACTGACCTCTGGACACCGGCAGCAAAACAAAGCAGGTTATCAAAGAAAACGTTGAATCTTAGAACTGATGCCCTTAAAATGGATGGATTACAGACTGTCGACATTTCTCTGAAAAACTGCTTTGTTTTGATGAGGATTGTATAAAAATGACAAAAGTGTAGTGGTGGACTGAGTTGGTCCGAGTGTCTGTTTGGCTCCTCTAATGTCCAGAGTTCATTGAACACATCATGCGCAGAATCTCTGCTGTGATCTGTCAATCAGCCTGTTCGGAGGTTTGGGGGGAAATAAAGGGAGGGAGGCTGGTGAATGAGACGGACTGAAGATGTTTGAGGAATGTAGACTGAATAATTAAATAATTAAAGAAAATAGACTTTAAAAACTTTTGTGGAATTTGGTTTTCCACAACTTGGAACTTGGTTTTCTCGTTATAACGAGTTATTATCTCGTTTCTTGAGAAAGCCAAGTTCATTTTCTCTTTATAATGACATATTATCTCGTTATCACGAGAAAACGATGCCAAAAAAAAAAAGTAGGGAAGGCCGTTTTCGGCTTCTGTAGCTTTGGGCCTTCGAAGGAAGGTCGAAAGCGCTATCTAAGTATACACCATTTACCATTTGTGCAGGGGGAGTGGCTCCTCCCCCTGCACGTACAGCGCAACCCTCCTTTTCTCCTCCACTCCCCACCCCGCTCTCTGCTCCTCTACTTTTTTTTAATCCAAGTTTTTTCATGAATCGTGTTCACATCTTCTCTGAAATGAGCATCTGAATGGATGAGCTTGTTTGAGCATTTTTGTGATCGTTCAACAGATTGGATTCATTCATGAAAGTCACATTTCTACACGGCGTGTGGGAATCACCTGTTCTTCTGGTCCTGCACTTATAGCATCCATTTGCAAAGGAAGGTTCCTCATGGACCGGCACCGGTCAGCGACTCGGTGGTTGGGGACCTCTGTCGTAGAGCACGTTTCAAAGTCGAGGCCTAGTTCTATCTGGCTCTACAGATCATTTTATTTCATTGTTATTATTGGCCCGATGTTATCCTGCGCTTTTTTCTAACTTGTATAATTTTGGAAAAATAAATTTTTACGAACAGCAAAATATCTAAAGTTCTTTAAGGTTTAGGTTTGATTTAAATGGTAAATGGCGTATACTGTTTAGTATGTTTATGTTGAGAAAAGTCTGTGGTTTTTCAGAGTTAGAACCGTCAATGTGATTAGATTTACATTTTGAAATAATAATCCATAAGCATATACAAATATTGCTTTTTCTTATAAATATGTTTAACCGCTTTCAACCTTATAATGATGGAAAGCCATTTTACTCTGCCCTCTCTCTGCATGCAGTCCTTCCTCTGTCCACCACAAGGGGGAAGACACGTCAAAGAAACAGGACCACCAGTCTCAAATTGTCAAAGTACCTCTACTCCCTGCAGCCTGCTGCTCCTGTGAGTTCCTTTCTTGTTAATTCTTTTGTTTTTGTCACATTTTATTGGACAGAGTCTGCAAACTGTCACATTAAAACTTTATCTGGACATGAACTCGACACAAAACCAAAAAAACTGTTTAACCTTGGAAGAACAAAGCGAGTTTTCTAACTAGGTTGAGACAATGAAACTTGATCTGCTCCTCTGCTCATGTTCCCAACCTCCTCCTGAACTATTTTTCCTTCCAAGTGCTACGACAGTCTGGCCCTGCTGAGGGGTCTGGACTGAATTGGATTATAGCCGATCTCATTAGTAAAACTTGGTCTCCGAACTAGTTGGGGACAGGGAAAGCTTTACATTTTGTCCCAGCCAAACAAACATCTGTACCTCATGTTCACAGTCCACCTAACCCTGACCCTTCTGGTTTGAAAAAGTGAAAATTAAAGGAAAAATGTCATAACATTTAGTGTAAAACTTTAAAAAAAAAGTAATTGAGAGCAATGGAATTTGACCTGATATATGATTATGACTGTAATGTTTCACACTTTGATCTTCCCACTGATGTCAGTAAGTTGCACAATTTTATTGGTAGCAAACAAAAAAACTGTGTTTTAAGTCTGTATTTACAACAGAAATGATACAGAGACAAGTTTGAAAGAAGCTTAGCTTATTAAGACCCGCCCCTTCCAAAAGAAGAGAAAGATAGGAGCATAAATTGTAGTACTAGTTGTGCAATATGACTTAGAAATTTTAGCTTCAGTAAAAGGTTAGTACAGCCATGTAAATCTTACAGCATGTGATCAGTTCATCACCAACCAAACAGAGCAGTCAAGGAAAATTCCTTACAAAAAACGTGTAAGAGGGCCTTCCAGCATGTCGTGAAACTTGATCCTGCTTGAAATCCTAAGCAGAGAGAGAGAGTGGAACAAAAACAGACCCACTTCCTCCAGAAAACCCCTCTAAACTTAAGCTAAACTGAAAACATTCATAAAGAAAAAATAAATAAACCTGGACAGGCCGTATGTTTATCATGGGACCACACACATTCACATTCATACTTATAATTATCAATCGAGTTGTGAAGCACATTTCCAGACTTTGGGGGAAAGCCAGAGAGCTCAGGGTAAACCCTCACATGCAAAAGGAGGAAAAACTCCACACAGAAAGATTCAAATCAGGGTTTTCTTCCTGTGAGGTGAGAGTGCTAACCACTACACCACCGGGCATTACCTGACAGGAACATCAAGAGCTAAATTAATATGGTGGACTAAATGAGACAATTTGAAATATATAAATATACCATTAAAGGGGCCCTACCATGAAAATTCTACTTTTTGAGGTTTTAAATTCATTTTACTGTTCATTCCTCACTATAAAGAACCTCAAAACTGCACTTTGATCCTTTCATGCATTTAAGAGTAATCCTGCAGCAGCCCCTCCCATACCAAAACGAGCGGTTGGAAACGTGCTGACGTAAGATCGACGCCAACAGCTCTCTCCAGGAAGAGTCTGTGCCGTAAGCTCCGCCCTGAGACTACAATGAAAACACACCCACCTTCTCCACGGAGCTGGGGGGCCGAGATGTTTCTCCCCTGCCTCCAGAATGCGTCTCCTAGCAGGAGATAACTACCTTCCTGAACCAGAACCGCTCTCTGACCCATTTTTAAAATGTGGTCTGGCTTTGTTTCCAATTGGACCAAACTTCTGTTCTCTCTGAGATTCTTCAGTCTGAATATGAAACGAACACAGAGCGGAACAACTGACCCAAAACAGCCACCGTACCCGACAGTCACGTGATGTAAACACGGTAGAAACGAGGTGATCGGTGAGCCACGGACAAATGTAGAGCATTGATTATCATGTTATCCAAAAGGAAATAAATGGTCCAACTGTTTACTTGTTAGAACGTTTATTTTAACACCTCTGAAAAACATAGAACTCTTTTTTCTGTGTCTCCTACGCGGCGCCGGCTGCTGCTGTGAAAACTCTATTGTAGATTCAACAGAATTCTCTTAAAAACAAACATAAAACCACAACGACGCTCAATAAAACAACTTTCAACATGATCCACATTGATTCTACAGACATGTCTCTTAGCATGTGTACCTGTATCTCCAGTAACCGTCATGCAGGATTCCTGGATATAAATCTGGATATAAATCTAAAAGGCTGAAGAAAATCATGGTAGGGCCCCTTTAAGTTAATAAATAAATGTGTCATTAATTATTTGAAGTTAGCATTAAATACATTAAAGTGGAAATAAATGTTAAAATATATGTGGCATTAAAATATTGAAATAGCCATTAAAAAGCCCATTTAAATATTTTATGACATCAAATTACTCCATGGGCAGTGTGGCACAAAAGAGACAAATATTTAAAATTTGCATTAAATAAATAGAAGTCTCAATAAATGTGTCAATATTTAGTTTAGTTTTAAATGACTTAAACATTTATTTATTTAAGGATTTAATGAACAATGTCGTGGTCCAGAGTGGTAACATTTCATTACTCTGTCAAACTCTCCCGTCAAACTCAGTGGGCGGGCCTACAGGGAAACGTAAACAACAGCAACTATTTAGAATTTATTTGGAAGCTCACCATAATATTTTTGACATCTCACAGATTAATAGAAATATATTATTAAATATGTTACTTTCTGTGTATCAAAATAGAAAATATTTAAGATTGTTAGTTACTGTAATAATCCTTAACGTTTGACGTTCATGTTCCCTCTGCTCACACATTCCCAGCTTATAAAATAAAATGACATACTACTGACATACAGATGTATACCATTTACTTTGAACACAAAGTTAAAACTCAAATTCATTAGAGATGTGACGCCAACAAACAAAACTTTTGAACAGCTCACAGACAGGAACAATGGCTGGGAACTGTGCTTTATTTCATTCTTTTTTCCTTCCACTCTGAGTTTCACATCTTCACATAAACGTGTGTGCACAGACACTTGAAAGGTTAGAGGGAACATTGTACAGTATCTCATTTTATTATGGCTCTGTCAAACTTGTTCGAACCATTAGAAATTCTTGCAAACTGAGTGGTTAGTCTAGTGACTTGTGGGTTTGTGATGGACTTTGATCAAATATTTCTGGTGCAAGATCTCACAAAACCAAATACTTCAACATCCATTCTTTTTGTCCTTTAGCTTTATATGTGCTTTGACAGTAATTGCGTTGTCAATGTCTTCTAAATATGAGGAGATATATTAGATATATTAGAAGTTTCATATACATTTAATTAATTTTTAAAATGTTAGTCTTAAAATTTTTTATTGCGCTTTAAAACTTCAGTTTTTGAGTTAAAGTGTAGAAATAAGATAGCATACGTCAGTGTACATAAAAATTATCCTCCTATATTATGTACTGTAGAGAAGTTTAAATCAGAAATGATTTGTATTTCAATGATGAATGAAAGGGATTACCCTGTGGATGGATGTTTGATTCCTTGGATGTATACCCATTCAGTCTTAAGACTGTTTCTAGGTTTAATAACCTCAAAGACCACCATTAGTTAAATATTTAAGTTCAGGTTGTATGCATTAAAACTGTATCAAGTTTGTAATAGGTTCTTTAAATAAGAATATATGTAAATTGTGCTAGTTTTTGCTCAAACACATTAAAACTGTAAAAAAAAAAATTGATTTTGCAAAGTCAACCAGCAGCTAAAATAATTTAACTATACACATTTGTTGATTGTTGTGATGTGTCAAATTCCTTTTTTGTCAATGAAAACTAAACATAGAGTCAGATTGAATTAATAAGCAAATATTAAACATTTAATTTTGACACTAGAGCGATCATTCAACCCAAAGTGATCGGTCATCTCTGGTTAAGATATTACGTCATTCCTGTTTTACTTTACTTCTATCACATATTTGCCCACAGAGAAACTTTACAGCAGAAAAGCAAACAATGAAAACCAGTAGAATAGTTGTAAACAGAAAAGCTGCCACGTCAATTGAGTAGTACTTGATGAAGGACATCTTGTAGGAATCTGTTTTCAGATGTGCAGCACCTTTGTGCCTCATGACAAACTCAATCCAGAACACAGCACGGTCCAATGGTTTCATTGGCTGATCTCTGTGCAGTTTGGACAGTTTCTTCATGTTCTCCTTGTAGGATGGTGTGTAGAGAACTTCCTTCAAGCCCTCCAGGAATGTGTCTTTATTAAGTGTTCCAAAGTCCAAAACTTTGGCCACTCCTCTTGCTTGCATCCTGAAGAAGTTGTCATGCTGATCGAACATAAGAGGCAGGCCAACTAGAGGAACACCGTGGTAGATAGCCTCCTGTATTCCATTGGTTCCGCCATGGGCTACAAACAGCCGAGTCTTAGGATGACCCAATAGATTGTTTTGGGGCAACCAGTCCAAGACTAATGTGTTGTTGCCAAGGTTGGATGGCCTCTGGCCTTTGTGCCTCCAGATCACCTTTTGAGGAAGTTCAGCAAAAGCAGCAGCAATGTCCTCAGTGATGTCATCAGGAAGTTTTTCCACCAAGGTCCCCAGTGTCATCACAATGACCCCATGCTTACCAGAACTCTCAACAAAATCTTCTAGATCTTTAGGCAATGGATTGGAGGGTTTGCACTGAAATCCTGACATGTAAACAATATTTGGCATTGTAGGACGTGGAAACTCTAAAGTAAAATCATTTCTCATCAGCCAGATGTCTGCTGCCTGAAACAGCTCCATGTAATGTATGTTACTGCCAAAGTGGCGATGGACAAATGGCTTGTAGTTTGGTTCTGTAATGTACCATATTTGTAAGCATGTAAAGATATAATAGAGGATGTTTTTAATGCGCTGAGTAAAGGTCATCTTATCAGTCAGCTCCGACCCTGGTATGGGGACATATGAAAGGGGGGAAGGAGTAATTGCTTGATGGCCTTCACCTTGAATTGTCCATCTGACATTGAACACAAGTGGAAGACCCAGACGATGACCAAGAAGCACACCTCCACCGATTGCAGGGTCTGTAAGGACTAAATCGTATTTGGCTTCATGGAGGCTCTGCATCAGTTTAGAATCCTCAAACATCTGCTCAACCATTTGGAGTACCAACTTATTCATCTCATTAAAATTATTCAACATGTCTAACTCTAGGGAGATCCGAGTCCAAATGGAAGCACCTTGGCGTTGCATATTTAGGGTTCTTGTTACAAATGAGCCAAAGCCTTTACTGTCAAAGCCAGAAGGAGAATTGAGAGTGATGGCTTTGTAGTGTGGAGAGTCAGGCTTGATATACCAGCTGTCTGATGGCCGCAGTACTGTGACTTCATGACCTCTGGCATGAAGCTCTTCAATGATCACTTTCATGTTGACCCAGTGGCTTCCATCCACAGGGAACACCAAAACTTTGCCTCCATTCACCAGAAAGGACGAGTAGAGTAGCACTGCAAGTGTCACCAGAGTCTGTCGGTACATCTCTGAAAGATATTCTGACAAAAGACATAAATGGTGAATTAACCTTTGATAATTACAGTCATGAAAAAGAAAGTTCAGAAACCAAACAGTCTACTTATTCAGTCTCTGGTTGCAGAAGCGCCCTCAGGTATATGTTTTCTGTATGCTTTTAAAAGTCTGTTACATAAACGTAGGAAACTTTATGCTCAATTGTTTTATAGTAGTTTAAATATGCCAAGTGTACTTGTGATACTGACCCTAGAATCATTCAACTTCTAAACCCATCTTATTCTCATTTGGGGTCATAGGGTAGCTGGAGTCTCGCCAGCTAAGGACAAAAGGGTGAAACATCCTCTACAGGTTAACTGTGCATTGCAGGGTCACACAGAGAACTCAACCACACACTTTCCCCTGCACACCTAAGGGACAGCTCAGTGTCATCAATAAAATGATCCCGCTCTTTTTTTATTTGGTTAGAAAGCTTTCCCATGTAGAAAAAGCCCAGTTCAGATTCCACAGTCGGATTCCAAGACCTCCAATGCTGTCATTTCCTTTCTTTTGTTGTGACTCACAGCTACCTCATTTGTATACAGGCCGCATTCACCCTTATGGTCCAACAATTAATGCTTAATTAATTAATGCTCACTTGAATTTCCTGGACCATAAACTGGGCAGGAGCAGACCGGCCGGTCTGGATCCATCAGTGGAAATAAGCAATAAGTGTCCCAAGGTGTGCATGTGTGGGACTGATGGTGTGCTCTGCGACAGACCGGTGACCGGTCCAGGGTGTACCCCGCTATTTCCACAGTAGCTGAGACAGGCTCCGGCAACCCTGTGACCCCGAAAGGGATACAGTGGAATAACCACACTGATGTACAGGTGGATCTCTATTCGAATATTTTTTTTTGGTATTGACTAAGAAACAGGACTTTCTCTGTTACGTTTCCCATGTTTTTCTATTCTAATTTTTTTAAGAACTAAAACAACCAAAGAACTACAACCAGGCAACAGATTTTTCCAGATGCAAGTTTGACTTGAATAAAGTTTTTTTTTCTCCAAGTTATTAGGAGAATTGGATTTAGTTTATCTCCAGGTCAACTTACCCTTCTGGAAGTTTCTTGTTTTGCTCGTAAAAACAATCCCCCTGCTGTTTGTAAAATCCCTGTTACCCCGGGCTCACACCGCTAGCGTTACAGCTCCGATGTGAGCGCCGCAGTCTTTACGTAATTTCAAAAGTGCAAGAGGAAATCCCACTGCAGGCGTTCATGTCCTGAGTCTACGGTCAGGCTCTGCGGCGCTGCGAATAAAGGGGGGATTATCGTGAACGTATGTGAGTTTGGGTTTTGCGAGGTCTGCAGCAGAGCCCATGGCTCCAGCCAACCTGTAGCTAATATGAGCCATCAGCTGTGGCTGGACCGCCCCCGCATCGCACCTGAGCTGTAACGCTAGCGGAGTGAGCCCGGGGTAAGTCTTTCAAGTTAGACCTTTCTCATCAAAGATGACTACTGCTAATATTCTATAGGCACTGTTAATTCTCAAGTTTGAAATTATGTTTCAAAACAGCGTTTTAGACAAATAAGGTAATCTGCATTACAACATCACCTCGGTCACATCTGCTATTGGAAAGTCCAAGCCCATGGTAGTAGTTATGCTAAAATGTTCACCTACTGCCTCCTCAGTTTGACTTTGTTAGAATTAGAGAGTTATGGACAGATTCAAATGTCATGTGATGCTAAGAAGAAGCTTATTCATTCTGCAGCCTATGAGAATGAGATGGTTTTAGCCCAGGAGGTTAACCCCCCCTTCCCCCACTTACACAACCTCAGGACAACAAGCAACACACATAATTACTGCAGTGCTCTCCACTAATGTTACACTGCTTTGTGTTCAAGGTCCACCCAGTCATGATTATTTCAGGATAAAAAAAAAGAAATCAAATGTGACCTCATTTCAAGACCAAATTAAGCCAGTGTAAATGAAAAAAATAACATTAAAAAATCATATCAAAACACACTCAAATATCAAACCGTAAACATCACATCACTAAAATGAGAAAAAGAAATAGGTAGGAAGCTTAAAAAATGAACCGCATCCCTCAGATGGTTCTGAAAATATATTTAAACTGAGAAAAGCCTGCCTGACAGGTGAGTATACTGTATAAGGTTTGTGCAGGCAGCCCATCAGCTGATCCATTTGTGTTTGTGCAGACAAAGTTCACAAAGGTTTGCTTCAGGTTGAACAAGCAGGAAACATACCTACATACCATAGGCATGTGTGAGGTTTTTAAACAAATGTATGTTTTCACATCTTCTGTCAGTGATTTTCAGACAATGAAAAGTGTCTTATTTTCCAGAAAGAACCATTTATCATTTGTTTTCAGATCCTGGGCTTTTAAACTCCAGACAAATAAACCAAATAGTTTCAGAAATGTTTTGTTACTGATCAATTTAGTACATATTGTAAGATGTTAATATCAAGAAATGTTGGTGTATAAGAATCATCTCTGAGTTAACAAACCCTGTTTATTTTCAAAAAGATCTCTTTGTTCTTCAGGAAGAGATGTTTATCAGATAAAGGAGTTGCTATCAGGTCAAGTTCCCTCTTGTAGCAGAAGAACAGTTTGTTTGACAGTCTGTAGCTCCTATGCTTCTATCAACCACACTGACATGCACTCAAAGCCACATAAACACTCACCAGCAACGTCCCAGCAAACAGACCTCTGACCGAGCGTCCTGCCTGAGCTCCTGCTCCTTCTGGAAAAATGCTAAGGGGCGTGTAACTTTTAGGGAACAGAGCAGTACAGTGGGTGTGGGCAGTGAAGCTAACGGGGCAAAGTACAGGCGCTACATGGCCTATAGCAGCCAACAGCACACATGAAAGGTGGCACAGGTTGGATTTGTTCACATTCTGAACTCTGAGCTGAACTGCAGATGCAGAACTGAGATAAAACTTCTGTGTGGCTGAAGGTCATCTGAAGCAAAGGCACAAGAACTGGAGAACACGTGAAGTGTCTCTGCCTGTTTCCCTCCACACAGAAGTTAGGCTTCCTCATCAACTTTACAAGGATTTCAGGTTTCTTCTCCACCTGGTCAGCTATTTGAACAGTTGAAGACAGGGAGTGCGGGAGTGGGATCATCAGGGAGAGTCTGTGTTCAAGTTACTTAGAAAAGAATCCAAACTCTACTGTCAGACATCTGAGCTCATGTAAACAAACAGGAGAGGTAGGATTCTGTTTTTTTGATCTGGAGGTATGTGGAGACAGAAAACAACAATTTATAAAGAGGGTAAGAGGGAGTTTATTTTCTCCAGCAGGAACCAGCGTCTTCCTTCAGTTAGAGCCAGGAGCCTCTGTCAAGTAAAATCAAATCCCCTCAGAGTTTTGCACACTGAAAACATCAGGCTTTTAAAACATTACTGTCAGGAGGCTGCCCGCTGTCTCCCCCTCTGGTCACCCACAGTCCCCAGAGTACTAATCATCTCACAGCAGCTGCCAATCCCTCATCAGCCTCCACAGCATTTATACCAAGCTCCAACCAGAAAACACCGTGAAGTATTGAGCCGTTTACTGAACGTGCATCCAGCCTTCTGCTTCCTCTTGTCTCGACCCGGTTCTGATCCCGTTTTATTCTCTGCTGCCCGCCTGCCTCGACTCCTGCCCGTCCCTCCGACAAACCCTCGCCATGTCTGACCTTCGCCTGCCTTCGACCACCATCTGCTCTTGCCTCTGATGCTTCCATGCCGGCACTGACCTCTGCCTGTCTGACTACCTCTGCCTGTCCCACCACATCGCTGAGTACAAATAAAAACACTGCTTATGGATCCGAACGCCTCTGAGTCTGTGTCACAGAATACTTCAGTGGGGGTTCCCAGCCCTTCCAACCCAGCCGGGTTCGCTGCTCTGCTGCTCGAGCATGGACGCCAACTCTGGGTCTCATCCAGCTGGCCATCCGGCTAGATCATCTAATGTGGTCGAGGCGTCCCCGCTTCACAGCTCCTCGCTCTCCTGTGATGCACTCCGCGGCTCTCCGTTCCTCCCAAACCACGGAGCTTGAACCCATGCACCTGGGTTCTACACAGCTCACCCCCGCTGAATGGGAGAGGCGTCGCCGTGAAAACCTGTGTCTCTATAGTGGCCAGCCAGGAAATCTGCGAGCCATCTGCCCCATTCGACCTCTGCGTCGTTACAACGAGCGGGTAGGCGACCTACCAATGACATTTGAAGTTTCAGTGTCTTTAATAGTCCATGAGAACTTCATACAAACCCAGGCCATGTTGGACTCAGGCGCTGCAGATAACTTTATTGACCTGACCTTTTCCAACAATCATAGAATTCCTCTCCTCACCTGCAACGCTCATGTAGCTGTTTCAGCCCTTGACGGCCGACCACTGGGATCAGGGCAGATTCAATACGTCACGGAAGACATTATGCTTACCACTCTGACTGACCACCACGAATCCATTCGGCTCTTCACTGTTGACTCTCCTCGCTGCCCAATCATCTTGGGGCTTCCCTGGCTGGAGAGACCCAACCCCTCCACAGACTGGTCTGCTCGGCGGCTCTCGTTCCCCTCCTCTATCTGTGTCCAGCAATGTATCCAGGCTGGCAAGGGAGAAGGCGGGTCCAACATCCCAGCTCGGACCTTTGTGGCCTCCACAAGCCTGGAGGAGGTTTCTCCTGAACCTGAAGTCAGAGATGTACCAGTGCAGTACCAGGACCTGAAGGAGGCATTCAGCAGACAGAATGCTACTCAGATACCGCCATACAGGTCCTACGACTGCACCATCGACCTCCTGTCTGGAGCCACGCCTGCCCGAGGGAGGGTCTTTCCATTGTCCCAACTAGAGACTGAGGCCATGCAGGCATACATAAAGGAGGAACTAGCTAAGGGGTTCATCTGACCATCAACTTCTCCTGTGTCAGCTGGATTTTTCTTTGTGAAGAAGAAGGATGGTGGACTCAGGCCCTGTATAGACTTTCACAGCCTCACAGAGGTCACGGTGAAATACAGATACCCCCTGCCACTGGTTCCAGCAGCCCTGGAACAATTACGCACCGCGCGCTTCTTTACTAAGTTGGATCTGGGCGGTGCGTATAATCTCATCCGCATCTGTGAGGGTGATGAATGGAAAACTGCCCTCCTCCACGACCACGGGGCATTATGAGTACCTTGTGATGCCCTTTGGTCTCTGTAATGCTCCATCAGTGTTCCAGGCTTTCATCAACGATATCTTCAGAGATCTGCTCCACAAACACGTCATCATTTACATAGATGACATTTTGATATATTCTGACACCTTCAAGGAGCATGTGTCTCATGTTCGCCAAGTCCTCCAGCGCCTCATTGACCATCCTACCTCAAACAAGAAAAATGTGAGTTCCACCAGACATGTGTCTCCTTCCTGGGTTATGTCATCAGTGCACAGGGGTGGCCATGGACCAGAAGAAGGTGGACGCCGTGCTTCACTGGCCACAACCCATGAGCATCCGAGAACTCCAGCGGTTCATGGGTTCCGCAAACTTCTATAGATGCAGGAAACATAGCTAACTGGAGCCACGCAGTTTATATGCAGAGCCTCTCTGGCATTCTCACACCTCTCTACGATCATTAAACGCTCCTCCAAATCAGTGGCGTCCTGTTCCAAATGCTTGGCTCTTAATGCAGGGTCCAGACCAGCTAAAAAACGTCTGAACTTTTCCTCATGTTGCGTCAAGTCACCGTACTGTGGGAATGCCGCAACCACTAGCCGACTCATGTCTGCGGTGAACACCTGTAGACCCTCCCTGGCTGCTCGGGTCTGCGCCGACAGGCCGGTCCTGAAGCGCTACAGTGCCTGCCTCTGTTCGAAAGTTTCTCTTTCGCTGAACTATGGTCTGCTTTGATAAAATCCAAAAGGTTGTCCAACAGCAGAAATGCTGCGTCGCTGAACCGTGTCGGCAAAATGAGCACCAACTCATCATTGCAGGCCTCTCTGGATCCCGTGGTGGCCTCGACAACCACCTCTGGCTGTCTGGCCCCAGCTCAGGAAACTCTGGCTGTAATCTCCAGCAATAGGAGCAGGCAGATTAGAAAATCAGCACGGAGTAAAAGCCTGCCGAAGTATCTCGCTCCGGGTTTCGGCCGTTCCATCTCCAGGAACCGCATGGCGATTTATAACTAGCTCCAAAAAAAATAAAAATCTCCACTCCCTGCCATTAATGTAGCCGGTTTTCCGGGTTCAATTCTCCATCATACAGTATAGCCTGTCTCAAATAAGGGAGCTCAGAGACACACGTCTTGGATTTTTATCATCTGCCTTTTTCATTTTTCTACACACAAATCTGGTATAGATATGTCCAAATGCCATTTCCTCTCAGCAGAGCCAAGCCTTAAGTTTCATTTAGAAGTTAATATATAATAATTCATTGTAATTGTCTATAATATAAGAGTTCATTGTTTGTGGGGTCATGGGATGTACGTATAAATGGATGGGACGGCAGAGGGTAGATGGTGGGTTGGGTTGTTTATTATCTTGTGTCTTTGTTTTTATTTGTAAAGTGCTTCTAGCTGCAAGTATGAGAAGTGCTTTTTTTTATAAATAAAGTTTGATTTGATTTGATTTAGAACATGCTCCTTCATGGGACTCTGGGATCACTGTTCCTCAGAGGTCCCCATGAACATGATTTTATTTAATTGTCATGATGAAATTTCAGCCAAAGAAGAAAATCCATCAGCGGTCTAGACTTGCTATTCCTCAGTCTGGGTGGGCTGCTGTAGTCTACTGAACCACTGAAGGGTAAAGGCTAAGTCAGACAATAACCTATAAATACCTGTGGATGAATTTTAAGGGTAAGGTCTGCCCCAGCAGACTGACTGAGCATAAGAAGTTAATGTTTGTAGACTGTACTAAAATAATGATGGTATTTTAACATTTCTTTTCCCTGATACAGATGAATAACATGTGATAGGTCGTGGGGGTAGAGGGCAGTGAAATAAAATGTTCTAGGGATTTTATTATAGTGTCCTACCTCCTTTCTGCCCTTTCCACCAACAGCCCCACCATGCTGTGAAGAGACGCTGCAAGCAGAGGAGGGATTTGTAGGGACAGATCCTTGCAGGACCTTGGGAAGCAGCTTTTTACCACAGGTGGAGACAGTCTCTCATTTCAAACCCAGCAGGTATCAGTCACAGCTGATGTTCAAGGACAACAAACCTCTGGAGGTGGGGGTCCTGCGAAGGGTGAAGGAGCTCCTGGCCAGCATAGACCCACATATTGCAGCCAAGCACATCACCAAGGCAGACTGTGAGGTAGCAACAACACCTGATCTTTCGCGTTCGGGGTTTAGTTTCATTTTTTAAGCACAAACTTCAAATGTTTCTTGCCTAATACTAATTTCCAGGAGTGTAACAATTCTCTTTAAAGGGCCCTACCATGATTTTCTTAAGTCTTTCAGAGTGAACCATATCCATATATATGACCATATATTACCTGTGGAACACTGAAAGACAATTTTTATTTTTCGTGAGTTTTTTCCTACCTGGAAGTAAAACGACTCGATTCCTGAAGCTCCGCCTGCTGCTACGTGTGGTGCCGCCCATTTCATGACGTAAACCCCAAGTCTTTCTTTGTTTCTCCCACAAAAATAGCCAGTATCCAAAATTCTTCAACGATGGATGAAGATTCCGTATATCTGTCTTTAGTAGGCCAGGCCGTTGATACGCTGTTTCACAACACAGATACACTCGACGTCTACAGGACTGTGCCTGACTGGGGTTGGGGGGGGCTGTTAAAGGAGCCCCGCGTCTAAAGTAAAAAACACATTTGAGCAACACATTCACTCACGACTCGTCAATTATCGACGCATGGTTGAAGGTCCCTCCGTGTCGAAACTTGACGTTTTGGGGGTACCTTCATCAAAATGTGACGAGCTGGCTGGTCCAATTAGATCACGGCACCGGACGCGCAACCGCAGACCCGCAGCTGAAACAGGACCCGTGAGAAGGGTACCCTCAAAGCTTCTGACGCAGAGGAACCTTTAACCATGCGTCGATAATTGACGAGTCGGCAGTGAGAATGTGTTGGTTTGAGCTGGAATTTATTGAAGACTGGACACAATTGGAAGATTTACGGTATTTTGCATCTAAAATGATGTTTTTTCTGATCATCGCTAGCTCAGTGGAGAAATTGAGTGTTGTTAGACTGGGGGCGGAGCTGTCAGAGCAGACTCTTCCTGGAGGGAGCAGTTCACATCCCGCTGACATCAGCACAATAAGACCCCCTCGTTTTCATGGGTATGGGAGGGGCTGCTTACTCTTGCTTACTGGATTACTCTTAAATCCATGAACAGGTCAAAATACCGCTTTGGGGTTCTTTACAGAGAGGAATGAACAGTACAATGCACTTAAAACCTCAAAAAATAGAATTTTTTGGTATGGCCTCTAACAATGATCTGATTCTAAATTTGTGGTCGATGACTCAATTCGCTTTCAATTTAAGTTCATTTTGAGTGATCCAATTCACTTATTTAGAGGTAAATACCTGCTACTGAACAGTTCAGGTGAAGTTTTCCAGATTCCCTTATTTCTTCAAGATAATCGGTTGTAAATTAAATATGTTCCATTCACATTTGAGTTTGATAAAGTTCAGTCCACTGTTGTTTTTCCTCAACAGAATAATCATTATTAGAACATTCTAGAACACTGTTTGGTCACATGACTTTGATCAATTTAATGACTGGAATGATGGTTGATCAGTTTCTGCTGCATCACATGTGTATTGTCTGCTAGGATGGAGGTTGATTGTTTTTAAGTCACAGTAAAATAAAAAAATGGAATTTTCAAAAGTCAATTATTGATCGATTAATTTCCTTTTGAAATGTTTTTTTTTTTTCATTGAGAACATGTTTCCAATAGTGTTTTTATTCCAGGTGGCCAGAATTTTGGGTGTGACACCAGAGCTGCAAAGGATGATGGGAGTGAGTTGTGGTATGGAGCTGCTGACATTACCACACGGTCAACAGCTGAGACTAGACCTGCTGGAGAGGTATGTGACCACGTCAGACCTTTGTCTGCTAAAATCTTTCGTTGGCCTCCAATTCTAATTCTACATCAACTTAGCAGAGAAAACATGAACACATAAGCACATAAACAGCACTTCTAAAATTAAATGTTCCCATATTGACACATTTATTTTGTGTTCAGAGAACACTGTCATTATGACACTTACACAAATAACAGGAAAATACTGAGCATGCTTTAATTCTTCATTTAGTCATAAACAACCATTGAGAGAGATAACATAGTCTGAGTTTTTACCATTTTCAAGCGTGTTTATTATACTGGTTGAATCAGCGCCAATCTTTTGAGATGTTAACACCCTGTTTCTGCGAAGGTTTCTACACTGTAAATAGGGAAAATATTGAACATGATGGATCAATTAACAAAAGTTCTGTCACTTTTTCATCTTCATCAAATTAAAAATTTGAGTTTGTGGTTTAGTCAACTTAAAAGTGTAATCTGATATAAACTCATGTGTTTGATTGTAACAAATAACAGAGTTTTTGTTCATTGATCCAATGATTCACTTTTTAAAGTGTGTGTGTGTGTGTGGGGGGGGGTGGGGGGGGGGGGGGGCAGTGCAGACTGGCAAAGATGGAAGATTTCTGTGACAGAATAAAATAAAATGCAAAAGCAAAATTCCAATGAGTCCAAGAGGTTCTTGTCTGCCCTCTCTATATTAAACTAGAATGAAATAAAATTATACTAATTATTCACAAAAGCTACATTTTTCATCCTCATCATTTTAGGAAATCATGTGGTGAAATTGAAGGAAATGAGTTTTTCATCTGGTTTTAAACCCGAACTGTTATGAACTCAACATTTAAGTTTAATCACAAAGACAGAACTTTTCCAAAACTTAGAAGTTGCAGAGGTGTTTTTTTGTTCAGATTTGATGTTTTGTTGATCAGAATGCGATGTATGAATGGGCGTGTTCCTGCAGGCTTCAAACTATGACCATTATGCTGGCCGTGCACGTGCTGGGCTGCACAGGCACACACGAGGAGCGTGCTGTTCTGCTTCAGAAGATCATCCAGATCGCCGCAGAGCTGAAGAACTCGACAGGAAACATGTTTGGCTTTTCAGCTGTCATGAGAGCCCTGCAGCTGCCACAGGTGAAGCTAGCATTCTGCTGCTTATGTTACTAACTTTGATAGCATAAGCAGAGCTCTGCAGATCTCACTGGGTTACAGGTGAACATTCTCATCACTCATATCAAACTTGTGTTTGACATTTGTCCTACTGTGAGTAAAAGTGCATAATATTTCTAATGCTCAGTGGTTGATGGTCAGGGGGTAAAGTACACTTTAAATGTTTCGGTTTGAATTAAAATGCAGTTTCCTCTTATACATCAAACACTTATCTAAGGTGCTAGAGAGCAAATTCAAGATGACTTTTATGGGATTCTATGTCTTTTCTGTCTGTTTGATTTAAATTAAGTGACCTCTATATACCTCTGCCTTACAATGACCTGCAGCGCCACCCTCTGTTCAGTCCATATATATCAACTAGGTTAAATGATGGCGTACAGACCCTCTCCATAAAAAGGATTTATATAAAAAAGTGAATTCATTTTTTTTATTCATTTATTTACTTACTTTCATAAAATTGAGGTTCCGCTAAAAAAAAAAAAAAAAAAACTCTAAATAACATTTCAAAATTTCAGAAAACTGCATGGATAAATCCCAATTTACTTCTCAGAGAAAAAGATCAAAAGATAAAGACAGAGATTATGATCACATCAAATCAATCAAAAATAAAGTATTTAAAAATATGATCAGATTCCATGTCCTGCTGGAAGAGGGGATCTACATCTCCATCCAAGATCCAGATCTTCAGCAGAAGGAAGCATGGCGTCCTCTAGAGCAGTGGTCCCCAACCTTTTTGTCGCTGCGGACCGGTCAACCCACCAAGATTTTACTCACAATAACGTTAACAAAGACAAAAGTTTCTCAGCTTTGAGGATGTAATCTGGTTTCTTAATGATCTGTTCTGTTTTAGAGAAGATTCTGCACAGGTTGGTTGTGGAGCCATAAATATATAGAATATAGAAATATTTCCTGCAGATTCTCTTCCTTCATTCTATCAAAAGTCAAATGGTTCCAGTTTTTTCTTCTTTTCTAATGATCTCATCTTCTTTACGTTTTGTGTTTGTTTCTCTCTCTCTGTGTCCGTACTGCGCTTTTGCACGTACAAGAATCAGATCGATTTTCAAAATAAAATATTTCCGTCTCAAAAAAAAAATAAAAAATTCTCCCGCCTCCCGGTGGCAAGGAGTCCACGGACCGGTGGTTGGGGACCACTGATCTAGAGCATTTTGCTAGACTGTTGAAGAGCTTTTGGATTGAAGAAAGCAGAGTTTACCAATGCCAGTGCTGGACATTGCAGCAGTGTTAATTTAGACAGAGAATTTTAATTTAGTTTTAGTCATAGTCTTTTTACCAAAAAAAAGTTTTAGTTTTAGTCGCAATTTAGTCAGACAAAATTTAGAGTAAAAGTTAAGCAATTCTATGAAATCTACTAAGTATTAATAACACAAAGAGATTTTAGTAATTTGTAAAACAAAAAAAAAAAAAAACATTTTATTTCACTTTGCTTCAAAACTGCAAATTCAGCTTCAAAAACGTGATAACCCTTCTGCTCTCCTTGGCTTGTTTACATTAAAATTGGGGTCATCTGGACCCCACAAGACAGTGACCAGAACTTTTTTTTTATCTTTGATGTTTGAGTGTCACTAATGTCCATGGCAGACATAAAATCCCGTCCACATTTGTCCACATTTGTCCTGGAAGGAATCACAGATCAATCTATAGTTGGTCATCTGGACCCCAAAGAGAGAGGAAGGGATTTAACACATTCAAAGAAAATAAATTATAATTCCATCCCATTTATGATAAATGTCTGTACATAAAAAAAACTTGTATTATAGAGGTCGTCAAGTGCAAAACCCCCTCAGTAGGGTGTAAGCTGTCCCGACACATGCCAGCAGTCGTTATGATTGATGTCGTCTTCCAAGAGCGTTTTCATTTCGATTTTTAGTCGTTGACAAAAATGTCTATCAATTTAGTTAAAGGTTTTCCTGTATGAGCCGGACTTTTAGTTTCATTTTCGTTTCGTTTTTGTTGGGTGAAAAATGTCGTTGACGAAGACGATGATGAAAATTTTTTTCATCAACAAAATGAACATTGCATTGCAGCCCAGAGCATGACCGAATGTTTCAATCTGGACTTCCAGCAGCTTGAGTTCTGCTCCACACGTAAATCCTTGGATCTTGATTCCAAAATGAAAGGCACACGTTCCTTTCATCAGAAAGCAGGACCTCGAACCTCTGGCCAAAAGTGCGGTCCTTCTTCTCTTTAGCCCAGTTGAGGGGTTTCCTCTGTTAGCCCAGGCTCAGATCTAGCTTGACTTGACTAACCCGACAGTTATGTCCATCTCCTTGATGTGGCTAAATGTGGTGTCTTTTTTAAGATGTTCCTCCTCAGTCATCTCCAGTGACGTGCAAAAGCAAAATATAGTTTAAAAATGCATAAATTACATCAAATGAATATACATTTCGAATTAAAATACAAATCAAATACATTTTTAGACATGGCTTTTCTATGATACCTTTTTCTGTCAGGGTTTTCAACGTTTCTTCGGTTAAAAAAAAGAAAAAAACTGCAAATTTACGAGTTTCCTGTTCAAATCCTCCAGACAGCGCTGGGTGATGCAGCTGTAGCCCCGCCCCCTCAGACCGCACACACTGGCTGTAGCTGCAGCTGACACGTCTGTATTGTTTCAGTCTTTTTATCATCATAAAAGATGCTTTATTTTGAAATGACCTAATGTGTTAATCTCTTGCCAACTGTCTGATCACATTGATGCCAGTTTGAGAGTCATTTAGTCTTTTTATCCACTAAAAATGCGCTTTAAAAACACACTAGGTGAGGCAGACAGTCCTCTGGCCTCATCGCGGTACACCTGCCACGAGGCAGAGGGCGCTGGTGAGCCCAGAGAATGAATGAGGAAAACTGTCATTCATGAGATTACAGAGATGACTGGTTAAATTATTAACAGATCAGAAACCATTCCTTACTTAACAAGTGACAAAATGAACATTCCTGACATGATTTAGTTCTTCTCTTGAATTCAAATGATTCAAATATAAACATATGCATTAACTCTGCTGATATTTTTCTCTCTGTTTTGCAGCTGTAATGCTTTTCTTGTACTTGTAGTCGACATATGCTATGAAGAAAGTCATCAATTTCCGTCGCCGGAAGTATGAAGCCCTAAAGGTGTTTGTTTCCGTTGCCATGGTGAATTGTGCTGGCTCGCACCTGATTCTGGTTCCGACAACTTCAAGTTAATAGAATCAAACTTTTTCAGCTGTTCTAAAACCTAAAACTCTAAAGTTTGTGAATTTTGAGTACGTAGACTCAGAATTTAGGTTTGAACTCTAAATCTGTTGAACCCGCTTCTTGAAACGGGCCCTGCTGTACATTGCTTGGAAATAAGTTTTTTTGCTTTGTGGTTTCTGGTGACATCTGCTGGAAAAAAAGATAATTACAACTAGGTGTCAACAGTGCAGTGTATTAAATTTACCACTAGAGGGCAGACAACATTTTCTATGTCACTGCCTCTCCGGAGAAAGGAAGGATCGTAACGACGGCAGTAGAAATGGAGTCAGAGCGGGACGATGAGCGGGATTTTCAGGCTAAGTGGACAGATGCTGACTTTACCTCATGGACTGGATGAATTCATGTGTCTGATTTGCAAGCAGGTAAATGCTCAAAGAATTCAATATAAATCGTCACTATGCTACAAATCATACAAACTATGAAAAATTTAGCAAAAAGAAGCAACAATAAGCTCCAAAGATTCCAACCAGGCTACGCTGCAAAGCAGAGAATGTTTACAAAGACGGCAACATCCAGGGAAGCTGGACAGAAGCTAGCTACAGTCATGGCTTTGGAAATGACCCGAATTGTGCCAAGGTACATTCCTCCTGCCAGAATATGTTTCCCCGCTCTTTAACACTCATATTTTGTCCCAAGTAGTGTTAAAAGAGGGCGGATGATTACAATAGACTTTATTCTGGAGCCTTTGGGAATTTATTGTTGTATTTAAATTTTTTCCTTAAATATTCTAAGTAAAACAGCAAGAGGGGGCACGGATTCTGTCAGGTCGTAGCTGAACCGGGCTGCCAGAATCTGTGCCCCCAAAACATTAGCTGTAGAAGCAACAACGATTGATTAATTGTTCATTGGTAAATGCTTCCATAATAAAGTCACGTGTTTCGTGTTTTTTTAACACAAAAAGCGTTGTATTTTTATGTTGAATATTTGAAAAAATGTGCAACTATAATAATAAACTCCATGACAATACGCCTTAGAATAAAATGTATGTTGGTATAAAATATGAGTGTTATGAAACAAATCAACAAGTCAGAAAGCACGGAAACAAATTCTGGCAGGGGAATGTACTTGGTGCAACTCCGGCGTAGAAAGTGACAGGGAGTTTGTACAAGGAGGTTTGCTGACATAGACAGTGTAGTAGCTCACATAGACATCACACAGGTCTGTTGTTGACCAAAATTGATAAAGTATTAGAGGATGACACGGGAGTGGATTTTCACTCCTGACACTGATCCTGTCCCGTCCCGCTCCCGGACCAAAATGTAAAAAATGTAAAAGTTCCTCAGACCTCAAACATGAATCTAATAAACTCCAACAATGTCAGCTGTTCTCTTAAGTCTTGACATTCTGCAGTTCTGCACTCTTTATTCTCCAGTGTGAGGGCCGTCATATAATGAACATTTACAGATTTAGTTCTCTGTTTCCTGTAAAGTCCAGCTACATGGAACGTTGTGCGTTTTTACAAGTCTTCTTCAATTTATTCACTTGTTCATTAAGTTCAGGTATATATAATTCTTTATGTGAAATCTGGACGTGCTGGTACTCTATATTGTAGATCAACTGTTCTCATTAAATGACTAAAGTCCTCATTATCAACCACTGAAAAAAGACTGCAGAGATTTATCAATAAACACTCTGATGGAGTCAGATATTTTCTGGTGTTTATCTGAGGTAACACTGGAAGTTTTTAGAAATAGATCTGCTTTTATAAATGAATCTGCTATTACCTGCTTAGTTGTTCAACAGGGTTGTGTCAGGCCTGGGTGATGATGTCAGAGGTGGGCGGTCACATTGGATGTTTATTCATAGTAAAAGCCTGAATTGCATTTTGAATTGTCAATTGAAAAGTGAGTTTTTTAATTGCATGATCAATTTATAAATCAAAATTATCAATTAAGACTTGCATGTTCATTTGAGTTATGGCTCAGAAAAATCTTCCATATCTTACCTCAAGTGGGGCATTTATTTTGTGATTGCTTCATAGTCTATCCCTGGTAGGAACAGGTTTCAGCTCTCCTCTGTCCTGCAGATGTCTCGTCTGGAGCACACTTGGGCAGTCTTACGACAGCGACACACAGAGGGTGCTATCCTTTACGAGAAAACTCTGCTGCCGTTTTTTAAAAAGTTGAATGAAGGAAGAGGTATTTTATTTGCTACGCTTTGATTAAGCATTTAGAATGTGGTACAGCTATGCTTCAACATCTGTCTACTTAACCCTGTGGTCATATGTCTGCCCTCAGAGAGCTGCCCGCTTTCCAACACCACTTTTCCTCACATCCTCCCCTTTCTTACACTGATGGAAAAGAGGGAAGTGGGGAATGAAGGAAAAGAGCTCTGGGACATGGCAGAGGTCGAGGTGGACATGATCATGAATCACCTGGGGGCAGCAAGAACCATTGCTCAGCTTGGGGCCATCTACAAATCCAATGCTAAAACTAAACTACAAGGTAATAGACCAGGAGGTGAAAGAGAGGCACCTGCTGTCTTACAACACAGCGCAGAGTACAAGGATGTAAGAAGCTAGCTGCAACCAGGGCTGACAGACAGGCAGGGTTCTAAATTAACACATATGCTGGACGAACTTTAATTTGGAAGGTAGAAATAAAAGACTTTTATAAGTCGAGTATATTTGCTCGATCTATATTGGTAAATATCTAGTGGAGACTATCTCTGGAATAAACTGTTTATCAACAAGCAACTAATCTATCCGAGAGAAAAAAAGAAAGGAGTATTGTTTTTTGGATGGATGTAAGACTTGGCATGGATCAATAATTCCATATTGATTTATAATCATGGATAGAGCCTGAGACATTTTACTGGGCAGGGATGAGTGTCAGCTAGACCTAACCAATTCTGAGTTTAACTTGCTGTATTCTCCATATCACCGTCTGCTTGCACCACTCTCTGATACGTTAGGATCCACCCCAAAATGTGCAGAATCTTCTCCAGAGTGTTCTTTATGCCACCACAAACAATGTAAATGCTAAATCAAATGAGTGTCTCTTGGCCATTGCTGCACTGGTTCACACCCATGGACTGTAACCAAAATGGACAAAGGCGGCTGTGGTGTCACCCACCCACAAAAAATGCCTTACCTCTGGCTCTGCAAAGTTAAGCAAGTTCAGTCGCCATTTTTCCGTGACATGGAAATTGGAGCCAGACAACACTGATTGGTCCTAGTCGGTGGGATTCAATGTTTCTGTGGAAACTGCTGTTGCCTATCAGGAGTGAGCTTGAGCTAAAGTCCACCCCCTCTGAAAGCAGACTCTGTCAATCACATGTTCAAGGTGGAGCCAGCAGGAAATGCACGCTTTTGCTGAGGCATTTGATTGGTCAGTTTATAACTTGAATAACTTGCAATAAAGGAAATAATGTCATGAAAAAAAATCAGGATTACTAAGAAGATGTCAAGAAAAAGGCACCAGAGCAAGAATGGTTATTCTGAGAAATAGAATGACTGAGTGACAGCTGGCTCTCCCTCTCTCTGTGGGGTTTTGGCTTCTTGGAGCCAGGAGGTACCTCCTGTTTGGAATGCGAGGAGGGGGAGGGGTCAAGCTGCCCAGTGATGTATACAGTCTATGCTCACGACAGAAATATCCCAGACACCCAGCATCTACCCGGCAGGATAGCGTCTAACAGTGACGAGCCCTGCGACCCGGAGACCGGCATCAGTTAGAGACTGGCTGCAATCGGAAATTACAAAAACTAGCAAAATCAAAAACACGGGTTATTGTTTTGGGTTTTTTCTGTTTCAACACAGAAATAAGTTTGACTCTTTGGATAAATTGTTATTTTACACAAAACAGACTTCCTCTAATATGACATACTTGGGCGAGATGCTGTTGAGTGCGTTTTAGCATGTAGGATGTGTAATGCTCTTGTCCCTCAGCTTCTGAATATCATAAAATGTCTTTTAGGTTTCCAGGAGCATCCAGAGATCCTGGAGATCTTTCTGACTGACTTTCAGATGAGGCTGCTGTGGGGAAGCAGAGGATCTGAGGAGAATCAGGCTCTGAGATACTCCAAGTTCAACCAGGTCCTAACTGTGCTTTCTAACAAGTTACAGTAGTACTAAACCCACAGAACAAGTCATGGGTCATTGACCATTCCTTGGAGAATGGTTAGTTGACTCAAGTTCCTTTGCTTGTAATGCCTCTGATCTTACAGCTGATTACTGAGGATGCTGAGGTGTCAGAGAAATTGAGAGGATGTCCTTCACAGAAATCAGGAATTGCAATCCTTTCTGCCTTCATCTGATAAACTCCATGTGGTGTCACAGAAACAGCTGTTGAAGCTTGAAAACTGATCTTGGATTCACGTCAGCTTGTAAGACAGTATCAACCTTAAGCAGAAACTATGAAACCTCAGAAAAAAGGAGACATAAATTAAATTTAACTGCTGTAATAACTACATTTGGAACATCTTGTTTACATTTTTCTTTTTCATGATTTCCTCACTACTAGCACAGAAAACTCTCACATAAAAATTAATGTCTAAGAAATGTAACTATGAATAAATATTTCTGCATTTTAATGTGTGATATTATGAAACTTGTGAGATTTTTGCTTTCTGATTTTCTGTCCAAGACTGAAACCTTTCGGTGTCACTTAAAAACCTGTAGAGGTGTTCTTTACAGGTGTGGATAATATAAATGCATTTCTACTGTGTCTTGCTTTGTACTTATTCAGAGGCTTGAAGGACTTCCCAAACCACACCAAGAGATTTAATTTAAAATCTTACTTACTGGTTGATTTGATTTAAAACGCAAAGGTTAAAAGATGATCTAAAAAAAACCGTAACATTTTGTAAACAGTATGAAGACATTTAAAACATTTTTTAACCTGTAAGATAGTTTGGAACAAATTGTCTAGTCATATCAGGACTCAAATTTATTCCCATTTTTTTACTTACTCTGAAGAACATTTTATTTGGTTTTGCTGTTTATGGTTACAAGCTATCTTCACAATTATATCTAAAATAAACTGGTAACAAATATTATATTTGTAAAACTAAATTTAGCAGTAAAAATCATAAAATATCTAAACTAATTGCTCAAGTCAGACATTATTTACACAATTTCTCCCAATATAAACAAAAAAGCAAGTAAAACCCATCATCCGTCTCAGCTTGACAGTAATAACATTATTTCACTTTTATTAAATAGTTATTTTTGTCTACTTGAAAACTCTCTGGTTGATGGTAGTTTTTGTTCTTTAATGTGTGTGTAATGCAGAGGCGGCGACATTTGGATCCGTGTGCAGAAGGTTTAATTTGAAAGAGCAAGGCCAAGACATAGACGGAGTCAAAAGGCAGGCACAGGTTAAAAATACAGAGGCGAGGCAGGAGAACGAGGTGACAGGTGTGGGTCAAAGACACGGAGAAAATAACGAGGAGAATCGCTCAGACTGACTAGTAACAGAATCAAGACTTTACACTGAAGTGTGGCCTGGACTGAGTACAAATTCTGGTAAGATGATGAGGAGGAAATGCTGTGCATGGACAAAACTGGAGCAAAGGCTGATGGGATTTGGAGTGAGGAAGTGCTGAAGCTGGTTAAAACTCAGGAGAGGGGTCCCTCTGGTGGTCGGTGGAGGACATGGCTGAATGAGTCCTGACAGTGTGTTATGTAAATGTTCCAAAAAAGTTATGGATGAAAAACAAACAAACATGGGGTATGTCCAAATTCCCACCCTAAACCCTAACTACTAAAAAACTCTAGTGCGGAGTTATCTAGTGCAATAGATTTTAAAAGCAATTTCGGACATCATGCTCACTACTTGTCTTTCATCTCTTCAAATGCCTGATATGATGTCACCAATTTCACAAATCAAAAATGTAATCAATACGACCATTTCACCACATCTATTTGTGACTTCATTATGTTCTGATGATGAAAATGTGGATGCTTTACAAACACTTTTTCAAAAATTGTTTAACTGCAATGCATTATTGTCTTTATAATGTGGTGAGCATCAATGCATGCTCGTTTTTCACAAAGACTTCTGGGAAATTTCTAGTGCCCTCGGTCACTACCTTATGTAGAACTCTATCAGTTGCGCTGCTAACCCCAGGCCTGTCGTCTTTTCGGCTGAAACATATTTTACACAGGTTATGTTACGTTCACGTCCCTTTCAACAGAGCATTTTACAGTCAGAGTATGTCTTTGATGTTCACAACAATAATAAACTATACTGCTCACGAAAATGAAAGGAAGACTTTTTAATTGGTCCTGGCATGAATTGAATGAAACTGTCTGATAATGTTCTTGTTGGTTCAGCAGCTGAGGGCCTCGTTCATCAATTTCATCTGTACTGTGTTCATGAATTAACAACAGGTGCACTTCAGTGGCAACCATTAGAAAACCCTCCAAAACAGGACTGGTGTTCCATGTGGAGGTCTCAAGTTTCTCCTCTTGATCTATTTTGGCTGGTTTTCCACTCTGCTGATTTGTCTTGTGTAATTCTCTCTACTGGCAGTATGAGGAGATTCCTTAACTCTACAGAAGTTGCACAGGTTGTCCAACTTCTCCAGGATGGAACATCCACACGTGCTGCAGCAAGAAGGTTAAATGTTCTCCCAGCACAATCTCCGACATGGAGGAGATTTCAGGAGACTGCTGGTTATTCTGGGAGAGCTGGACAGGGCCGTAGAAGGTCCTCAACCCCCTCAGGACCCATACCTGCTCCTTTGTGCAAGGAGGAACAGGCTGAGCACTGCTCGTGCCCTACAGAATGACCTCCAGAGGGCCACTGGTGTGAATGTCTCTACCCAAACAATCAGGAACAGACTTCATGAAGGTGGTCTGAGGGCCCCACGTCCTGTAGTGGGCCCTGTGCTCACTGCCCCAGCACCGTGGAGCTCCACTGGCATTTGCTCAAGAACACCAGAATTGACAAGTCCTCCACTGGCGCCCTGTACTTTTCACAGACCAGAGCAGGGTTCACCCTGAGCACCTGTGATAGACGTGAAAGAGTCTGGAGAAGACCAGGAGAACGTTCTGCTGCCTGCAACGTGTTCAACATGACAGGTTTGGTGGTGGGTCAGTGATGGTCTGGGAAGGCATATCCATGGAGGGACGCACAGACCTCTACTGCCTAAAAATGGTGCTCTGACTGTCATAAGTATCCAGATGAAATCCTTCAACCCATTGTCAGACCCTACGCTTGTGCCAGTAGGTCCTGGTTTCCTCCTAATGCACCACAATGCCCGGCCTCACGTGGCAAGAGTATGCAGGCAGTACCTGGAGGATGAAGGAATTGAAACAATTGAATGGCCTTCACCATCCCCTGACTTAAACCCAATAGAACATCTCTGGGACATTATGTTTGGGTCCATTAGGCGCCGCCAGGTTGCTCCTCAGACTGTACAACAGCTCAGGGATGCCCTCACACAGATCTGGGAGGAAATGCCACAAGATAGATATCAATCTATCTTGTGGCATTATCAATATAGATGTCAATATCTGGTCCAGGGGTCTGCAAGGTTTAATGCTTAAAGATCCATATGATCCAGTTTCCTGTGGACTAAAATCCAACAAGAGCCGCAAAGTCCCCACCTCAAAGATGGAAAAATACACTTTATTTATGCTTTTGTGGCCATTAAGACATTCATTAATAAAATATAGCTTTAAATTAATCTCTACAATATAGTTTTTCTTTATAAAATTAACTTATTTTTCTTTTGAAAGTAGCTCATGCAAGTTCCTTTCAAAATAAAACTCATCTTGTGTTTGATCAGATCCTCCAGCTGCAGCAGATTAACTTGTAATAACTTCTTTTCTATCATTGTACTTTAGTGTTCCTTCATCTTTTTTCTCCTTTTACTATTGAATATAAACACAACAACTTTGGTGTAGAATATAAATATTTTTAAAACTAAATGCAGTAAGATGATGTCCTTCTGATAATAATTAGAATTCATTTAGCTGGTGGAAAACAGCTTTTTCAATGATCTTGCTTAAAAATGGCAGGTTTGATTTCAGTCTATAGCAGCTTCCAGTTGTGTCCTGTCTTCAGTAAATTTCTGCTCAAACTGGTGTTTGTTACTTTACACACAGTGCACCTTTAAGACCCCACCACCACCGGTCAGGCACAACCGTGCAGAAGTGTATGTTGTGAAGCGGTGAAGCCATGGCTGGGCCCACTAAATTCAGATATATCATGTGTGCATCCATCTTGGAAAAAGTTTGGATTATTTTTGTGAGAGAAATGCAGAGACAGGAATTCTCTGGGATGAAGTGGACTGCAGCACCAGTGCAGCCACATGCAAATGCAGGCGGAGCTTCAGGAATTGACAGGGTAGGGAAAACTACTGAACTATAACTAATATTTCATAAATAATTTGTTTTTAGTGTTCCAAATGTAATATATATATGGATACCGTTGACTCTGAGAGATTTAAGAAAATCATGGTAGGGCCCCTTTGAAGACTACTTGAAAAGTCTTACTTTTTCACAATATACACTCAACAAAAAAATAAATGCAACACTTTTGTTTTTGCTCCCATTTTTCATGAGATGGACTTAAAGATCTAAAATTAATTCCAGATTCACAATATTCCCATTTCTCTGAAACATTGTTCACAAATCTGTCTAAATGTGTGACAGTGAACACTTCTGTTACTGTATGTGATTTAGGTCTGTCTGATCACTGCTGTGTTTTCTGTGAGAGCACAATTCCAGTACACAAAAATGTTTTGAGGGAGGAGATCACAAAACGGTTTATAACTGAAAATACTAGTGAGATGTTCAATCAGATTTTCTCTCTGACTCCTCCCCTCTCAGGGGATTCAGTCAATGAACTTGTTAATAGCTTTAATTCCAACATGTCAAATATCATGGATAGCATTGCTCCCAGTAAGGTGAAGGTGATCTCTGGTAGGAAAAAATCTCCATGGAGAAATTCCATTCTGGTAAAGAACGGAAAAAGAGAATGTCGGAAATCTGAACGCAGATGGCGAAAATCTAAACAACAGGTAGACTATGACATCTATAAAGAGAAACTTCACTTATATAATTTACAACTGAGCAATGCAAGGAAGTCCTATTTTTCTGAAATTATCACCAAAAACTCCCATAATGCTCGGGCCTTATTTAATATAGTCGACAGGTTGACAAAACCCCCAGTGTCAGTGGCACCAGAACTTTACTCCACCAAAGCCTGTAATGACTTTGCCAAATTCTTCAGGGATAAAATCAAAAACATTAGACAAACAATTATTTCATCAACTACAAGTTCAGGATATGAACCCTATCCACTAGAAACCATAAACCCCATGGCTCAGTTTCAACCCATAAACAGTAAAGAACTGCAGGACATTCTATGTCAACTGAACTCCTCCTCCTGCTGTCTGGATATTCTACCCACAAGCTTTTTCAAAAAAGTTTCAAAGATCCTGGAACCAGCCCTGCTCCAGATTGTCAACTTGTCGTTAACATCTGGTGTTTTCCCAGAACCACTGAAAACAGCTGTAATCAAACCTCTCCTAAAAAAGGACAGTCTAGACAAAACTCAAATGAACAACTACAGACCGATATCAAACCTGCCATTTTTAAGTAAGATCATTGAAAAGCTGTTTTCCATCAGTTAAATGAATTCCTAATAAATAACAACTGCTATGATGTCTTCCAGTCCGGCTTCAGACAGAACCACAGCACTGAAACGGCTCTGACCAAAGTGACCAATGACATACGTTTGAATACAGACAGTGGAAATATGTCAGTGCTAGTTTTACTGGATCTCAGTGCTGCGTTTGATACAGTCGACCACGCAATACTACTCAGACGACTGGAAACTGGGTGGGTCTCACTGGGCCAGTACTAAACTGGTTCAAAACGTACTTAGAAAACAGGAAATATTTTGTGTCAATTGGTAACTTCACTTCTGAGCCAACAGAAATTACATGTGGAGTGCCCCAAGGCTCCATCCTGGGACCACTTCTATTTAACATCTACATGCTCCCACTGGCCCAGGTTATAAAGAACAACAACATTAGTTACCATAGCTATGCAGATGACACACAGATATATATTAGACTGACACCAGGAGACCGAGGCCCTGTACAGGCTCTTGGTAAATGCATTGAGGACATTAATGACTGGATGTGTCACAACTTACTTCAATTAAACAAAAACAAAACTGAGGTTATTGTCTTTGGGGCTAAAGAAAAAAGGTTAGACGTCACAACAGAGCTTCAATCTATTCAACTAAAAACTACCAACCAGGCCAGAAACTTGGGTGTAGTGATAGACTCAGACTTAAATTTTGATAAACACATTACGGCAGTCACTAAATCAGCCTATTATCATCTCAAAAATATCTCAAGGATTAAAGATTTGATGTCTAAGCAGGACCTGGAGAAACTAGTGCATGCTTTCATCTTTAGTCGACTTGATTACTGTATCAGTGTTTTTACAGGACTACCAAAAAAATCCATCAGGAAACTGCAGCTTATTCAGAACTCTGCTGCTCGGGTTCTCACAAGGACCCAAGAAAGTAGACCACATCAGTCCAGTTCTGAGGTCTTTACACTGGTTACCTGTCTCTCAGAGGATAGACTTTAAAGTTCTGTTACTGGTTTATAAAGCTTTGAATGGTTTAGCACCAAAATACATGACTGACCTCCTGACCCAGTATGTACCAGCCAGACCTCTCCGATCATCAGGATCCGGTCTTTTATCAGTTCCCAGAGTCAGAACCAGGGGTGAAAGTAAGCCGGAACGGTCCGGAGCGGCGTTCCGGTAAATGATTTGAAGACGGAACGCCGTTCCGGCTGGAGAGATCAGCTGTGCGGCCAGTTTTCACTATATAACACATGACAGAAGCCGCGGTCGCTCTTATGGAAGAAAAATAGGAAAATTGACATTCGAGCTGAGAGCAGGCAGCGCTTTATTTGGATGTTTGCATTGTTTTTGTGGCGCATCAGACAGTTAGTGGGACCCCCCCACCCCCCCCTCTCTCTCTCTCTCTCCTGGTCTCCGCTCTTCTTGCGTGCGCCAAGTCTGGCTTGCGCGTCCCGAGCGCTGCAGACCCCCGACTTTCTGAACAGCAGACGCACCAGAGAACTGCAGCTCTGCAGCTGATGATACTAATAATAAATAATTAAATTATTTAAATGAAAAAGTAAACAAAACAGATGCAGAGAAAAGTGAATCAGATTTTTAAGAGGAAGATCCAAAAGTGAGGATGACGATGTGCAGAACAAATCTTCTAAAGGAGATGATGAAGAAGAGAAAAGGAGAGATGGAAGTTGAATGGAAAATGCCATTGAGACACCAGGTCCATCAACCACAGATGAATTTTTTATGTTGCCAGATTATTCTTCAATCTGGACAACTGACAATATGATCTGTTTAAAGTCCCCTTCCAAAAAAAAGAAAAACATTTTTTTGAGTTTTTATTGTGCCTGTGTGTCATTATTCTTCTGAAAGAGAACAAATGTAATCATTTTGTTTTTGCATTTCCTTTTAATCTCTGTTAATCAAACTGTCACAGACAGATTCTGTGTGAATGAATGATGTTCTTTCCATCACAACATCTCTACTGCACATGCACTAAACCCTCATCTGGTCCGGCTAGCGTGTCTAGTTCAAGTTCTGGAGAAGAGAAGATGCTATCTTCACATTGACTGCAGTCAAATGAGCCGCCGTTCACATTTCTGTGGTCCAATCAGCCGTCACTGGATTTTTGGTGTGAGTTTCATCCAATACTGACGGTAGCAGTCCTGAGAACGCTGGAAAACCTCCACCAGACTCCACAGAGCTTCTTGATGTGACCCCGGAAATGTGAACGGCGGCTCATTTGACCGCAGCTGTAAAGGATCTGTGAAAGCTCAGTCCATGAAGCTCTTCCTTGTCCGAACTGATGTCCAGCCCAAAAAAAAACTGCTAGACATTTTTGTGGTGCAGCGGTGAAGACTCAGAGCCACCATAATCAGACAGGGGAGGGTCCGAGACGTAGCAGGTCAGCTTCGCTCAGCTCCAGAAGCCACGCCCCCACAGAGGAGTTTTCACAGACCAACATTAAAAAATGACTTTTTAAGACATTAAGGGTCTGGGTTTTTGGTTAAAAACAACATAAACATAAATAAAACACTACTGAGAACTTTTTGTTTTTTAAATAGAAGTAAAAATGACCATATGGGGACTTGAAAAGTAAAGGTATTGGACTGTGTGTGTGTGTGTGTGTGGGGGGGGGGGGGGGGGGGGCATAGTACCGGCATAAACAAAAAATCTACTTTCACCCCTGGTCAGAACTAAACATGGAGAAGCTGCATTCAGCTTCTATGCACCACAGATCTGGAACAGACTTCCAGAAAACCTTAGATCAGCTGAAACACTCAGTGTATTTAAATCCAGGTTAAAGACTCACCTGTTCTCAGTTGCATTTGATTAATATGTATTCAAAGTTTACGTCCGCACTTTTTTATCTATGCTTGTTTTAAATTAAAATCTTTTTACTTTCTTTAATTTTATTTTAATGATTTGAATAATGAATGACATTTTTACTATTTCTTTTGATTGTTTCTTTTAATGTTTTATGTAAAGCACTTTGAATTGTCTCTGTACATGAAATGTGCTATACAAATAAACTTGCCTTGCCTTGCCTTGCCTTCTGCTTTGCTGAGATGATCCATCCCACCTCACAGGTGTGCCACATTAAGATGTTGATCTGACATTGTAATTAGTGCACAGGTGTGCCTTAGACTGCCCACAATAAAAGGCCACCATGAAATGTCAATGTTGTGGATGAAGTGGCCCATGGTGGTGGTGGGGTTATGGTATGGGCAGGCATCTGTCATGGACGACGAACACAGGTGCATTTGATTGATGACATTTTGAATCCACAGAGATACTGTGATGACAACCATTGTTGTGCCATCCATCCATGAACATCACCTCATGTTTCAGCAAGATAATGCACGGCTCCATGTTGCAAGGATCTGGACACAATTCTTGGAAGCTGAAAATGTCCCAGCATACTCACTGGACATGTCAATACCACAGCGTGGACCAGTTCCCACTGATATCCAGCAACTTCACACAGCTATTGAAGAGGAGTGGACCAACATTCCACAGGCTACAATTGACAATCTGATAAACTCTATGAGAAGAAGATGCGATGCACTGCATGAGGGAAAAGGTGGTCACAGCAGATGCTGACTGGTTCTGGGTCCCCAGACCCCCAATAAAGCAAAAAAACGGCACCTTTCAGGGTGGCCTTGTATTGTGGGTACGAAGCAGGGTCAGGTAACAGTAGTGATGTGATGTTCTGTATCGAGGCATGTGAGACACAGGAGATTCAAGGAAAACTGTTGTTTTCACATAAAATAAACCAACATGTGTCATAAACAATAATCACTGACCACATCTCAGTGTTACAAAAGTTCAATCATTATCCTCAGTGGGTCTTTATTAATCGCAGGAGTTATGCTCTAAAAAATGACCAATGATTGACAATATCCGTGAAAGATTCAACTTTATTTGTTTAGAATGCAGCTGGTTATAGATGTCTGTGGCTCCAGTCTTAATCAGTTATATGACGCTTTGTATTGTAGCTTCACTGCATGTGCCGGTGCAGGGCAGGTAGGAGGAGTTTCCGCAGAGTGCAGAGGCTTGGTTCATCTGGGGGAGGAGCTGATAACGGTGACGTTTGAAGCTTCACTAACCTGCTGTACCACGCGACTGCTTCATGGAGCGCTTCAGACTGTGCCGTGAGTCTCCACAGTGGCATGAATACCGCGGCCTCCAGTCAAGACTTAGGAGATTTAAGGGAAACTGCTGTTTTAAAATCATAATGAAAAAACGTGTCTCATTATCAATAATCCTGGCCATATTTCATTGTTCGAAAAAGCACAATCATTATCCACAGTGGTCCTCCACTTATCCGGGAGACAGATACGTTTTAAAAATAACCAACGATAGAAAACATCTTTATTTTATAAATATAGTTAGTTATAAATGTTTTAAGGCTGTGAAGTCCAAGTTTTATTCTGTGATGCGTGACTCTGCATTGAGGCTTCACTGCGTTTGCAGAGTGGGGTAGGAGGAGTTTCCCAGTGCGCAAAGGTGTGCTTTATTAAGGGGAGGAGCTGAAAATGATGACGTCCGAAGCTTCACTCCCGACTCTATGTGACTGATTCATGAAGTGGTTCATCCTGCAGGCTCCATTTATAATGTGGATGTTTGATGTGAGAGCTTGGAGATAGTCTGCAGAGTGTGGAAATTTACAGGAGCTATAATCATTATTAATATTATTATTATTATTAGAAAAAATATCCGTCCCCTAAACACACTGGTCCTGCCTGTTCTCAATGTTATAAAAATAGGATCATTGTCAAACCCAAACCACTCTCTGTGCCAAGTCGGTACTGGTACTGGATAAAAATGCAGATTTTGGTGTTTTGTTTTTCAGACATGTCAATTACTTGTTTTCTATTCAGTTTTGCTATTTTCTAGCCAATCATTTGACCTTTCCAGTGATTGTGGGCGGGCTCCTATAGGAATGGGGTGCATGAGGGTGCACGAGGCTTCATTCCAAATGTGTGAAGCAAAGCAATGAACGGTGAGATCTGTGTTTACTTCTGCTGGTGTGAAGATGGAGATGTAGAGCTGCAGTACCAGTGTAGACCATTTTAATCAATCACCAATAAGCATTTATATCTCACTTCTCATATTTTGTGACAAAAAAAAGGTCTGTACTTTTACTTTATTTTGTGTTATTTTTATTTATTTACTTTTATTTAATAGTTTATAATGTTTGTATACACGTACATGGCTATTTTGCACCTTTTTCTGTATTGAAATTGATGTTTGCAATAAAGTTATGAAAAAAAAAAAAGAAACTGTGGTAAACCGGAAGTGCTGTGTGGTTCGCGCATGCGGGGTGGGAGGTGAAACCTGCACACTTCCGCATGCATTTAGGGAAGTGACATGCATTATGGACAAAATGCTGGCTGTGCTCTGCGTTCTTGTGTTATTGTCCAGTTATTGTCCAGTTCTTTGCGTTTTTCAGAAGCTTTACTGTAGCCTTTCACACAGCTGTGACTGCGACTTCCGGCCGAACATCAGAGGTGAGCGGACTCTTCCTGACGGGTGTTAGCCGAAAGCTATAGTCGGACAACAAGAGAGCAATTCTGCTGTAAAACCTGTGGCACGCTTTAATGCTACCTTTAGCTGTTCGAAATGGTTCGTCCATCATCAGTTTTTACTGAGAGAATAACGAACAGCGCGGTGAAGTTAGTTTTATATTCGACATTCGTCACACATTCAGCGATGAACGGCAATATTCATCAACCGGCTCTTTTTGGCTCTGCTAAAAAATACCAAAAATGTTGTTGCTGACAAAACAATAAACATTTCACTTGACTCGGTTTTCATTATTCACGATCCACGTAACGAGCAGTCCACTGTTCTGTGGTTATCACAGAGCCAATCCAGAGCTCTCAGTTAAAGTTAATAATGAAAAGTGTTACAGAAATTAAATTCTTAAGGATTGTTATTCATAACAAACTGAGTTGGAAGCCACACATCAGACACATACAAACTAAAGTTTCAAAAAATATTTCAATTATAAATAAATCAAAATATATATTAGAATACAACTGAAGATATTTATTGTACTGCTCTTTAGTAATCATTACAAGAGTTCACTGCATCCTCTCTTTATGCTTCAGAAACGATCCATCAGAATTATACATAAAGCTGGTTATCTTGATCACACTAACAATTTATTTTATCAATCCAGAATTTTAAAACTGTATGACCTTGTTGATTTTTACACTGCACAATATCTATACAGAGGAAAACATTACCATCCAATATCCAAAAACAGTTTGTAGAACAAACTGAGAGGATGCAGAAACTTCAAGGTCAGATTGATAAGAACCACAAAGAAAAGTTTCTGTGTTTCTGTGTGTGGAACTAAACTCTGGAACAAGTTAAGTAATGAACTCAAACTATGTGCAAGCATTTATCAATTCAAGAAAATGTATAAAGAAACTCTAATTTGACAATATGAAGATCAGACGAGTTAAAGATCAACTGGAGTTTGAATAATTCCAAATGTCTGAACTTGAATGTGATGAAATAATCAAAGCTTTTTTTTTAATGCAATCAATAAGTTTTATGTTATGTAATTATGCAGTAATGATTACTGATAAGTTTACAATCAATATGGCATTAATTTTCCTTACTGGATCCTTAATATGTAGCAATGATTACAGGATTTATGTAATTATGTGTTTCTAATGATAATCAATGATCATTACATATTGAATGATCAATAAGCTCTAATGTTACTTGAAAACATGATTTCAATGTGTAATTATTATTTTTCTGCATTAATATAACATTGTATTTTGAAGATGATCAATGAGTATTACATATCAGTTACATGATATATGATTAATGTTACTGTTTACTGAAATAATGTTTTACGAGATTAAGCAATAATCAACAAGCACTTTACTCTGATATTGGGAATGTATTCGAAAAAAAAAAACAAACAACCGAAAGACATAATTATGCAAAACAGTTAAATGAAGTAATCAAGTAGGGGTGGGATTATATAAATTCGCTTTTTCCCACTCCTTTTCAAGCAATCAATCAAATTCTACTGACTTTAGTCAATAATCAGAAAGAATGATTGAACCAAATGTTACATAAGTGTATTTTATTTTATTTTTTGTTTTCTATTTTCTAATCAATGCATCTTATTGTTTCTGTAATGAGTTTGAAATAATTGAGTGTTTTGTTCAATCAATCAATCAATCAATCAATCATCAATCAATCAATCACCGTATGGATGGAGATAAAATAGCCTCACTCTGATCTGTGCGTGCGTAATTCTTTATTTGTTCTTAAATTAGGACCTGTGCGTGCGTATTTTTGATTTGTGTGTGCATAATTCTTGCTTTGTAAATTATATAATACGTTTTGTGCAAAAGTAAAAAAAAATTTAAAAATACAATTTACACATGCAGAAATTAAAATTTCAAAAGCTTGAAACTAATTACACACAAAAATCTTTTAAAAATACGCTTGAATCACCTCTCATGCACACACGCAGTGAGACTCTTCACTCTCACAAATTCTTCTGTGAGTGATGCGTTCAAGTTCTACCAGAATGCTCGTTCACTATAGTTTTCTCGTCAGCCGTTTCAAACTTCGGTTGTGAATAATTTCTGGAAACCTTGACATTTTCCCACTTTCTTAAAAACACATTCCCTGTATTTAATATAAAGTCTAAATCGGGGGTGGGGGTTCCTCGGTTCTGTTCCCCTCCCCGCGGATCCTGGGCGGGGGCTAACGGCAGCAGGATGCGGCGATTGAGATCTGTCCATGTGATCCCGTGATCTGATCCGGCCCGGTGGGCTGATGAAGCCCCTCTGCTCTGTGGATGCTTAGAAGGGCCTCGTGGTGCAATCGCCGCGTTCTGCTGCCGGTCTCCCTGCGAGGTTCCGCGGGAGGATCAGACCAGAGCCCCCCCACTTTCAGCTGCCGTTTATAAAGTAAATGCACAGAGTTCTGGTCGGCAAACGCAGCGATTACTAGCAGTAGCGGCCCGCTTGAATCTGCGAGAGCTTAGAAGGCTCCCGCAACGCTTCCTATCCCGTGGTTGTTGGCCATTCCTCGGACGGAGCCTCATGTTGGAGGCGCTGTCAGAGGAGCCGCTGCAGCTCAAAGCCTCTTTTCTGGAAATATTCTTATTTTTAAAAGGAAAAGTGTTTTAAAAACGCGTATTTAGACTTTTTTATATTGACTATCGGGAATATATTTTTAAGAAAGTTGGAAAATGTCAAGTTTTACCGGATATTATTCACAATCAAAGTTTAAAATGGCTGACAAGAAAACTATGGTGAACAAGCATTCTGGTAGTACTTGAACGCATCACTCACGGACAAATTTGTGAGACGTGAAAAGAGTCTCACGATAGATTTGTGCGTAATTTAGGCTGCATGCGTGCGTAAGAGGTGATTCGTGCGTATTTTTAAAATAATTTTTTGTGTAATTAGTTTCAGGCTGTTGTAATTTTAATTTGTGCATGTGTAAATTGTATTTTTTTAAATTGTATTGTTTTTTTTTTACTTGCACAAAACGTATTATATGAGTTACAAATCAAGAAATAAGCACGCACAAATCCAAAGTTATGCACAAATCAAGAATTAATGGATGCACGACTCAAAAATACGTATGCACAGATCCTACGCACAAATCTAGAATTACGCATGCACAAATCAGAGTGAGTCTATTTTCTCTCCATACACAAACACTGCTTCAATGTGAGCTGCGCTGGAGCGCTTGGCCTCAGCTGCTGCTGAAAGTAAGGAACCATCAACAAAGTGCGAGTGCAGTGTGGGGTGTTCCGTAAATCCTCTAACTGGAAATGCTTATTTAAAAAAAAAAACTGTGGGATTTGACAAAAAAAAAAACAGTCTCAAATGCACACACAATAACATTCTGTTTCTAATAATTTATTTCTAGAATAAAGTAAAGGGATTGTTAGTCATTGGCCAACTATCTCAAATGTTTTAGTTATGGTGAATAATCACAGGACTTCAATACAATTTGTAAGAAAACAGCTGAATAAAAAAAACTCAAACAACAACCAACAATCGTTATTAAATTTATGTAAATCATAAAAACATGAAACCACTTCCATTCCTTAGAGGAGGAGAGGGAGCAACTTTCACAACCATTCTTTTGACCCCTAGAGGTCAAATAGGAAATTACGCTCTAATAAAATTATTCTTCTTTTTGTAATAGCGTTTTCTGTGTAAATCATAGAAACATGAATTACATGTGGCTCTCTCTCCTCTATTCATTATAGCAGGAGAGGGAGCCACTTTCACTACCAATTTTTTAACTCCTAGAGGTCAAATGGGGAATTACACTCTAAAAAGTTAATCTTTTTGTTATAGCTTTTCCTGAGTAAATCATAGAACCATATAAAGACCTCAATTCCTTAGAGAAGGAGAGGGAGCAACTTTCACAACCAAAGTCTTAACCCCTAGAGGTCAAACAAGGAATTACACACTTAAAAATTACTCTCCTTTTTTAAATGCCTTTTCTGTGTAAATCACAGAAATATGAAACCACCTACATTCAATAGAAGAGAGGGAGCAACTTTCATTACTAATGCTGATGCCTTTTAAAGCAATTTTACATAAATTATAAAAAGTAATCTAACTAATTGTAACAGAAACTTGTTCAACATTTATTTTATAAATATCCTTCCTGAGGAGGAAAACAAGTACAACCAGGTAGGACATTTATAAAATAGCTATTGTACAAATTTTGGTTACAATTAATCAGGTAACATTAAGCGTTCAGCTGTCAGCTTTGCTGTTCTAAACCAAAGCAACCAGAAGCGACTGCACTTTCTGGCAATGTGTGACATCATGTGAAAACGGTCTGTTACCCTCACAGGCCCGACATTTTCATTTGTCAGTTTCTGGCCAAGCTGGCCGGTTGATTTAAAAAAAAAAACATCTACCAGCCAGACTTTTACCGGCTGAATTATGACACTATTTTACACCAAAATATATTAGTCCTTTTACTTTTTGAACTGTTTTCAGAATTTTTTTAAGAATTAAAAATTGCATAACTAACTGTAAACTCAAATTCAAACATGCTGAGAAAACAAAGACAAATTTATTTTCTCCAGGTTATCACATTTTATATCAAATTCTATGAAGAAAAACAGCTCGAGTTATTGTTATTATTTAATGTTGACATTAACGCTACCGCTTTAAAAGGCCTATACCATGCTTTTTTTTTTTTAAGTCTTTCAGAGTAAACTACATCCATATATGTGATCTCATATTACTTTTGGCACACTAAAGAACTAATTATTTTAAAAATATGAGTTGTTTTAGTGAACTCTTTTCATACCCAGAAGTAAAACCACTCAATCTCTTTGGCTCCGCCTCTTGCTCCATGTAAGGGTGTTTACATGGTGCGTCTGCCTTAAGTAACCCGGTTGTTTAACCCAAAAATTCGGTACAGACAGAATGGTAATGGTTCATTTTGCAGTGAAATTTGGTCACAAAATGCAGACAAAAGAACATTTCAGGGTTTTTGAAATGATTAGATCATAATGTTCTGTCTGATTAGCACTGGCTGGGAACATTTCTTTTGAATTTGAAGCATCCTCAATCTATGTATCTATGGTTTTTATTTTCGTGACTATCTACATTGTAGATTCTCACTGAAGGATGTATGAGCTATTTGATTAAGAAGAAAAGACATGGAGTTCTGCAGCAGATGACCTGACCTCCTCAGTCAGTCGGACCTGAACCCCTCTGAGATGTTTCAGGGTGAGCTGGACGGCAGCGTGAAGGCAAAGGGGTCAACATTTGCTTAAGACGTCTGGGAACTCCTTTAAAATTGTTGGAGAACCTTTTCAGATGACTACATCTTAGGAGTGTAACAGATCACAAAACTCAGGGTTTAGACTGTGTCACGGTTTTAGGGTCACGTTCGAATCATTTTTCGGATCGGTAAAAAAAAAAAAAAAACAGCTGGAAAAAATAACTTGATAAAAGGCTAAAAAAAGTTTTGAAACATATATTTGATAAAATATAAATGCAGTACCTCAAAGCATAAATATACTCTCATATTATATTATACTCTCACATTACATCAAAAAATGTGCTAATTCAATTCAATTTTATTTATATATCCCAAAATTACAAAGGAATTTTGCCTCATTGGGCTTCATGCAGGTAATTTTACAGATGCAGAAAATAGTCATGAAACATGAAAATGTAGCTAAAAACTAAACAGACTAAATAAACCCAGGATGAACAGGAGATACCAGAACTGTTAAAGACAAGTTAGCTTCTACAACTACGTATTTGAATAGAGTTCATTCAGATAGAGCTGAGGGACGAGTGGAGATGAAGTCCTCAGTCAGACGAAGCAGACGGCCAGTTGCAGGAGCGTGGGGGATCCACCTGGATCTGAAATCTGAAGAACAACATGTGAATCGAACTGCACCAACAAAAGCATAGAGAACTAAATAAAATACATGAGGCCTATTTATAAAAACAAAATATATTTGAACTTTGGACACAAACAACAAAGTAAAACATGTTCCTGATGACATTTTCATGTCTTGAGACCAAATCTACAAAAACTGGGAGGGAAGAATGCTTGAAAATAGTTTTCAAATGACCAAATCTATCTGCAGTAACTCCAAAAATGTTTTTTTCTCTCTCCCCCCCCAATTCCCAAATTAAATCCTAAATAAAACGGTTCAAATTAATGTAGAATTATTTATTTGGTACTAACTGATTTATTGAAACTGTGGGAACAATATCAGAAATAATAATTATCCGTAGAACAGGTGAGGCACTGCCCGCTTTTGCTGGCGATTTTTGACACCTTTTGCTTGCCATACCGCCCTCCCGTTATAGACGGAGCAGCAGCTTGGTCCTGCCACAGCGGGACAGCTGCTGCTCCTCACTGAGAGATTCTCTTCAGCCAGACATGGAGACGTGTACCAATGATTTTATTCAGCTCTTCAAAATAGATAAACCCAATCTTAAATCACCTGCGTTCTCCGTGATGAGGTCGAGAAACACCTTTGATGGAAGCTCCTTAAACACGCGGCAGGAGCTTTGAGTCCCGCCACAAAATCTGGGAACATTTAACCCTTCTGCTCTCTTTGTGGTCCAGATGACTCCAACCACATATTGATATGCGATTTCTTTTCTTCCATGACAAATGTGGACAGGATTTTATGTCTGTCATGGACATTACTAAAACTCAATCAGTGGAAAAAAAAAAAGTTCAGCGCACTGTCTTGTGGGGTCCAGATGACCCCACTTTTAATGTAAACAAGTCAAGGAGAGCGGAAGGGTGAAGAACAGTCAAGGCAGCAACTTTGACGCTTTAACAAAGACTTTGTACATTAATTTAATGCACATTGAATTGGACAATTGCTTTTTATAATGCGCGCGCAAGGTGGTGGTGTGTGTGGGTGCGCGCGTGTGCATGGTGGTCCAAGTGTGTGCCGAACCGTGGCTACTGATCCGTACGGACCACAGATTATCCGCGCTCCGTTACACCTCTACTATCTCTGGAAGCTCATCAAGAGAATGACGAGTGTGCAAAGCAGTAATTAGAGCAAGGGGGGGCTCACCAACCCTTGTTTTTCAGCTAACACTGCTTTAGGGCTGCCACAAACGATTATTTCAATAGTCGACTAATCTTTGATTATTTTTTTTGCTTTGATTAGTCGACTAATCGGTTCGCTCGATGGCTGGATGTAAAACGCACATCTTAACCATCATTAGCTTTAAATTGGAAGTGTTTAAGGCATATGCTAAAAAAAAATAAAGACAATAGTTTATTAAACCTTTAATGAATCATGCAGCTTTTCTCTTTCATTTGTTTCTGGCATTAAAACAAGACTTCAATCAAATGAGGTCATTTGAATCAACTGCAGAAAACTTAACAAAACCTTCCAATTATTTTTAAAGCTTTTAAACATTTATTTAATAAAACATGTATAAAGTATTTCAAAATTTATTTGCAGATATAAACACATTCAAAAAAAATATTTGCTCATTGAGGCCCATTTATAAAAGCTAAACACTAATAACATATTTGAACTCAGGATTTTCCTACACAGAAGAACACATGCTATCCATATAAACTAAGAGCTTTGAGACATTTCTTATTTTAAAAGAGGAGAAATGTATATCCTTAAAAACTGAGAAATCAGGGGAAGTTAGGACGTACTACAATACTTTCATTCTTTCACTACCCACATCACTGCGGAGACCGAAATGACATCATATTTTTCAGTTTGGTGGAGAACACACAAATCTGTGTTTCTTCTTTAATGTTATGGTTGCTATGCAGTTTGTTACCGTTTTTGTGACTTCAAGTTCCGTTTAATTGTAGCTTAATGCAGCTAATGTAAAGCTACACTTGTCATCTGGACTCTACTTCACTTTATGGACTCATAGTTTTCACACCGCTCCATAACTGCTGCAGATCCGTACCGACACACAGCCTCTCTGTCTGCGCAGTGAATGTTTCACGATCCGTTCTTCGAACCGAACGACGTGATCGCGGCGTGGTAAATGAATGAAGTCTTGGCTGAGCGGTTCATTTTCTGTGTAAACTAAACCGAACTTGTAAACTCATAATCCGCGCCGTCTTCGCAGCGTTTGGTTCAAGAGAGCAGATTCTGAAACGTTCACTATGCAGACAGAGAGGAACTGCAGACACGGATCTGCTGCAGATCTTCTGGTTGATCTCCATTAATGACAGCCGCACACGATCCATTTAAACCCGTGAAACCGCCGCTGCAGAGCTAGCTGTGTTGGCGCCGATGTTAGCTAGACGTAACTCTCCGTTCAGCGTGATCAAACTTCGTCACATCATGCTTCGTCTTCAGGTGTTCATGCATCACCATAGAGCTCCACGGAACACAAGTTCTGCCTTGCAGAAATTACATTGGACACTTTTTCCTCTTTAATTTTTTGTTTCCCACACTTTCCAGCTCCATTAGCATGTTGTTATAAAGCTACCGAGAACTTCCTGTGACATCGCTGCTGACCAACTTAGAACTACTGCGCATGTGTGAAAAGGAGAATGGCAGACCCGGCATTAGAAAGCGCACAGACCAAAACAAGGAAAAACAAAACAAAAGACGACGCTTCGGCGACCAAAATAGTTGTCAACTATTTTAATAGTCGATTAGTCGTCGATTAGTTGACTAATCCGCCCTAACCTGCTACAGTAGATACTGGTTAGCATGAATCAGCCCAGTTTCTGATTGACTGAACACACCTGTTCCAGGTGAGCAGCAATTACTGAAGCAGGGTTAGATGCAAAACAACAGGAAGCGACCCTTGAGGACCAGGGTTGGTGACCCCTGCACTAGAATATCAAACATCATTTCAGTTATTTCACCTTTTCTTGATTAGGTACATAACTTTACATGTGTTCATTCATAGTTGTGATGTTTCAGTGAGAATCTACGATGTAAATAGTTATGAATCTAAAAAAAAAAGGCATTAAATGAGATAATGTGTCCAAACTTTTTGCCTGTTCTGTGTGTAGGGGCATGCATGTGTTTATGTGTGTGGGGAATGCAGCCACGTTTATCTTGACTGCATGTATTAAATGTGGCCAACGTGAATTTCCATCCAATTCTTGATCGTTTGTAAATTCACTCTATTACCAAAAGGATTGGCTCTGCTGTTCACTTGTGAACTTTAGTCCCTTCCCATTCTCTAACCATAGAGTTGAATCTGCTGCTGGTCCACCTTCAGCAGCTGTTCCAGCTTCAACTCTTCTGGAAGACTGTCCACAGGTAGAGGAGAGTTTCTAGGAGTTCTGGATCATTCTTCCAGAAGCTCATTGGTCAGGTCACACACTGATGCTGGTGGAGAAGGTCTGGATCTCAGTCTCTGCTCTCATTCATCCCAGAGGTCTTCTATGGGTTCAGGTCATCATTCAGAGTTCCTTTCACATCGAACTAAGAGGCCACAAATGTTGTTAAAAACATTCTGCGTTTCTGAGTGCTAGATTTTATACACCTGTAAAACAGGAACACCTGTTTCTGATCATAGGATGAGTAAGCCAATACTTTTGGTAATATAGTTTAAATGCAAATAACATCAGCTTTCTCCAATACATAATCACCGGACATTTGACAGTTTGTATGTGATACTTCTTCATTCTTGCACTGTGTGATACTTTTCTCTTTGTTGGTGTTGGAACAGACTTGGAATGGGACATCTACAAAAACGTCTTTGGTCAGCACCTGGTTCAGGACATTGTGTCGGAGGAAGTAGTAACGTTTCTTCAAAACAAAAACCCTGAACGGCCCCTGGTTCTCTCCTTCCATGGTTCATCGGGGACAGGAAAGACATTGGTTAGCAGCATGCTGGGAGCTCACCTCTTTGGTTCAGCGATGAGCAGCCCATACGTGCACCAGTTTGTTGCTACACTACATTTCCCCGTTTCTCATCACGTCCAACAGTACAGGGTGAGGTCTGCTCATTTCAGGTCTGATGTGCTCTCTTGGAGCCTTTGTAACCACATTAAATATTCTTGTTATGTGTCTAGGTGAGAACAGCAAAGTGTGTTCATGTTTGTTAAAGGGTTAAATTAGGTAACTTCTGCAGGACCCAAAGGTGTTTTATTTTTTTGTTTTTAGAGGGAGCTGAAGAGCTGGGTACAAGGGAACCTGACAGAATGTGCTCACTCCATCTTCATTTTTGATGAGATGGAGAAGATGCCTCCTGGCCTGGTGGACGTGCTGGAGCCTTTCCTGGGTCCTTCCCACATTGTGTTTTGCACAAACTACCGCAAGGCTGTCTATGTGTTCATCAGGTACAGAAGTGTTGCTTTGATTTGAGACCTTCTCACTTCAATGTAGATCCTTTCTGAATATTTTTGTCATGCAGCAAACATCCTCTGTTGTTCCTTCTGCTTGTTCCCTCACTCTCTGCAACTGCTAAGTCAGTACTATGGTCATAAGCTGAAATCACTGCAACACTGCAGGCAGAAGATATTAATAACTCGTTGAGCTTTAGTTCAAAATTGACTAAACTTTAGATGGATCAGTGAGAGAGAAGGATCTTGAAAGGGTCAAGTTAAAAACAATAAGTTTTATACAGTTTATCAAACATTAATAATGCGTATTACCTATAAATTAACATAGATTGTATATCAAATCTCGTAATCATGCTGATTCAGTCCAGTTAAGGTAAGAAAGAATTATCAGCTCCAGGTGTGTCTGGAGTTTACCCAATCTTGTCTACTTAACCTTGAGTAGCATGAGATTGTTGGCTCAGGTTCTTTGATGCTATAAATTTGTTTTTGTGTAGACAGTGAAAAATTAAACTACAGCTTTACTATAACTTTAATTTTAAAAGTAAATTATACCAAAATTCAGTACAGTCTTCCAATATCAAAATATGACTAAATATTTTAAATGAATGATTATGGTAATTTAATTAGTTGCTTTATTGTAATTATATTTTCAAAGACAAAAAAAAGTGTGTTATGGACTTTGATTTTAGGATGTAAAGACTTCTGCAATGGTCACACCATGTGCCAATTTCATGTTCAATTTTAGTAAAAGGTTTTGGCGATAGCCGGCTAAGCCTCAGACAGTAGCTAACTACTGCTACTACTAACTACTACTAAGGGTTTTGTACAATTTTATAAACAGCACAGACATGTAGAAAAGTTATATACTTGGATTTTTTTTAAGGTCATACCACATAATGGAATATATGTTCCATAATTAGAAAACAGTTAAAAGATAACACTTTTTAAAAATGCAAGAAGAGTTACAACCCTGTGTCTCCAAAATGTTGCTGAAGATCTTGTAAATTAAAGAACTACCTGAACTTAGAAACTTTGAAACAATAAATAGAATGTTGAATAAAGTGGGTATTAATGTAAAAAGGTTCTTAATCAAAGGTTCATAATCCAATAAAAATATAAACAATAATTATGTGAAACTCCACACAGAAACATAAAACAAATTGAAAAACATGTCAAATGGCACAAAAATGTTAATTGATTGTTAATTTTATGAATGCTTTTAAGTTTGACACTTTAACCCTTCCGCTCTCCTTGGGGTCCAGATGGCTCCAACCACATATTGTTATGCGATTTCTTCCATGACAAATGTGGACGAAGGGGGACGGGATTTTATGTCTGTCATGGACATTAGTGAAACTCCGAAATCAGTGAAAAAAAAAAAGTTCAGCGCACTGTCCTGTGGTGTCCAGATGACCCCACTTTTAATGTAAACAAGCTAAGGAGAACGGAAGGGTTACAGAAATAAAATCAGGAAGTAAATCATATTTCTTGAAAATTTTAAATGTCTATTTCTACAGATGTCACAACGCACACATGAAAAAAGCCAATGTTCCACATTCCGATTGATTGTTGAACATTCTATTTTTTTTTTCTGTTAACGCAGCAGAGATGCACGGCCGACGGTCCTGTAGAAATCAGTCTTTACTGTCAAGTGGTCCTTTAAAGAGCTTGAATCTCTGATTTTTACACCGCGCAATTTCTAAAGAGAGCTAGTGGGAAAACTTTACTATACAATATCCTCGAGCAGTTCTTAGTAAATGAAGAATGAACAAACTGAGAGGATGTAGGAACTTCAAGGTCAGATTAATTAATTTCTGCGTGTGGCACTAAACTCTGGAAAAAGTTCAGTCATGAGCTCAAACTATGTTCAAGCATTTATCAATTCAAGAACATGTATAAAGAAACTCTAATTTCACAATATAAGCTGGTGTTTGAACAATTCCAAACTTGAATGTGATGAAATAATCAAAGCTTTTTTTAATGCAACCAATGAGTTTTACATTATGTAGGATTACTAAGACGCTTACAATCAATATGGGATTGATTTTCTTGACTTGATCTGAAATATGTAACAATGATAACGGGATTAGTGTAATTATGTGTTCTAATGAGAATCAATGATTATTACATGTATGTGAATCATTACTGTTTACTGAAAATATATAAGAATTCTTTCAGAGAATGATCAATAAGCTCTAATGTTACTTTAAACCTTGATTGCAATGTGTCATTATTATTTTTCTATATGAATTTGAAATTGTATTTTGATGATGATGAGTTTTACATATCCCTTAAATCAGGGGTCTCAAACTCAATTCAGCCGGGGGCCGCTGGAGGCAGAGTCTGGGTGAGGCCGGGCCGCATCAGGATTTCCACAAGAAAATCACTGATAAAACATTCCAATGTTCTCAAATATCTTTATTTTTAACACGAAATAATGAATGAATTAAATTAATTTTAAAAAATGAATTAGAAAATCAATCAACAATAATTAAAATAATAACAATGAGCATACAGCAGACACAGACGACTGCAGAAACCACATATTGACTGACTGACTACAGCAGTGTTTCTCAAATGGTGGGGCGCGCCCCCCTGGGGGGAATGCGAATAAAAACAACTCTAAATTTGTTGAACTTGCTTCTTGAAATGGGCCCCTAAAAAACTTCACCTGAACTTTTCAGTACCAGCCATTTATCTCTGAGTCACACTGATGGAAGTTTAATATAAAGATGTCCTGGGTTTATCTTCGGTCGGTGAACCGGATCAAAAATTGCAACTATAAATATGATTTGAATGGAATCGTTACCATGAATCATTGCACCCCAGTAACAACAAAAGACTAAGTGTTTAAAACATTCCAATGTTCACAAATATCTTTATTTTTAACACGAAATAATGAATGAATCAATTAATTAATTTTAGAAAATGAATTAGAAAATCATTAATAATTAAAATAATAACAATGACCATACAGCAGACACAGACGACTGAAACCACATATTGACTGACTGACTAATAGCAGTGTTTCTCAAATGGTGGGGCGCGCCCCCCTGGGGGGAATGCAAATAAAAACATGTTTACATTAGTGATGAATATTGTGCATAATCCTACATAGTAAATTAAATATAGCAAAAACAACCTAAAAATCAATTTGGTAACAGAAAGAGCTGCTGTTTACAGTGAACCAATGCAAAAGAACTGAATCTCTGAGAAAAGACAGAATTCCATCACTTCTGTGGAGGGAAACAAGGAAAGATTGTTTTTACTTTGTCTGGAAATTTTGGAAGTATTCTTAAAAAAAAAAAAAAAAAAAAAGAACAATTAATAAAACTCATTATTTAAAAGTTTTTTTAAAATTATTATTATACTTTAATAATAATAAAAGTATGATATTTTGAGGAGACATACTTTTAACTTGAGCAAATTAACTGATAATGATGATGTTTGCAGCTGAAAGGGGGGGTGCGTGGGGGGAGGGTATCTAAGAGAAAATACCTGACAAACACTGGACAAGAGAAAACTATTTTTATTCAGTTTCAAACGTCTGTATTTACAGAACCTCCTTCATTTCTGAGCTGAGAGCAGCGCGCTCACTGAAAGCTCAATGCAAACGCCGCACACCAGAATTCCTGGCCTCTGCGTCAGGAGCGCGCGTTGATACGCAAGTTTTTAAATCTGGTCTCAAGCTCTACGCACAAATCGGGCACACGCTGAGCACGCACTGAGTCTTTAACCTGGTTCAATATTTCCTCACACGGTCGCAGCAGCGCTAATGAACGGTAAAAACACCATAGAAGAAGAATCTCCTCTCTGCTGCGTGCGTGACCGCGCTGCTCCGGTGTGGATACCACCTGCTGAGCGTGCGTTCATAAACCCGCGCAGACATGCGGCCGGTGTGAAAACACCTTTGAAGATTCTGCTCACTCGCGGGCATCACTCACGCACGCGGAAGTAGTCCATCTCTCTCGCGAGGACTTTCTCTGATCGTGGAGGAGGAAAAAGCGCTCGCGAGGGTCTGATTTGTCCGCGCGGAATGTTTGATGCGTGCGCGGCGTCAGGAACACCCTTTCTGACAAGCTGCAGGCTCTGTATCACGTGGTGTCACGTGGCGAAAGAGGAACGGGGCCCGCGAATCACGTTCAGTGAGAAAGCATTTCCAGCAGCTTCATGGCTCCTCCTCCGTCCAGCTGATTGGAGGAATGAATTCATGAGTGAGGAGGCTCGGACAGCCCGCCGATGTCCCGCCCTCCATAGCCATATACCTTACCGTGATTGATTCGTTCAGCTCTGGACACAACAACTGTCATTCATATCAGCCTTGCGGGCCGCACTAACAGTAATCTTTCATATGAAGACGAGGGCCGCAAATTATCATCCCACGGGCCGCAGATTGCTCGCGGGCCGCAAGTTTGAGACCCCTGCCTTAAATGATGTATGATTGTTACTGTGTTCTGAACTCATTAAATGATGTTTGATGAGATCAATCAATAATCTACAAAAACTTCACTTTGCTAATAGGACAAAAAAAACAAAACAACTTCAACTTGATCTGATCAAAACTGGATTACATAGTTATGCAAAACTGTAAAATGAAGTAATCAAGTAGGGGTGGGATTATATAGATTCACTTTCACCCACTCCTTTTCAAGCAGTCAAACTCTAGTGACTTTAGTTAATAATCAAATGTGGCATAAGCATGTTTTGTTTTTGTTTTCTATTTTCTCATTTCATTTATTCATTTTCATTTATAAAGCACCTTTCACCACCAGCTAAGGAGGCCCAAAGTGCTGTACACAAGAAAATACCATACATAACAGTCATAAAAACAGTTTAAAAAATAAATAAGTAAAAACCTACAATTTTTTCTAATCAGTGCATTTCATTATATCTTTAATGAGTTGGATATAATTGTGTTTTGTCCTGTATTTTTATAATCTATGCTTGAAATAAACGAATCCATCAATCTTTTTACGAGTTAGATTTCATTTGAAAAACCCAATGGGCTTCTGTTTTTTTGCAACCCCCAGCACCACTGGGGAAGAGGTGATCAACAAGGCAGCTCTGGAGAATCGGCAGTCTGGACGGGAACGGGAAGCCATCACGTTGGCTGACCTGGAAGACGCCATCGCTCAGGCTGTTTACAACACCACCACCAGTGAGTTTTGGCACACTAGCCGGTTTTGGTCAAATACAGTTGCTAGAAAAAGTAAGTGTACTCAAAAGAATGGCCTTTTTTTGAGTGTAGGTCCTGTTTTTTGTGTAGTTTGGCCAGGGGTGCAACTTATATGCTCGTTATACTCTTAAGTGATTTCTGTATGATTTTTTTTTTTTTTTTTAAAGAACTTAAATAGGTTCATATACATAGGGGAAAAAAGTATTTAGTTAGCCACCAATTGTGCAAGTTCTTCCACTTAAAGCCCCCCCTCCAATGTAAATCATGTTTTTTGAGTTTTTAATATCTATATGTGGCATTTTTCTTTTGAAAGACAAAAAATATAATAGGAAATCATTTTTTGCATGTCCGAGTATTTCTCCTTTTAAGTCGCTGTCAATCACAGGGCTTCAGTTTGAATTCCTGAAACTTTCTTACATCACAGTAGCTAGCTAGCCCGTCTGCAGCTGTAGAGGCCGGAGAAGAGAAGATAACGTCCCACTTTTGTAAAGGATTGTAATTCAGTGAAAGACCATTCTGATGTTAGCTTTCATTATTTTCCCAAGGAATCTGAGAAAATCATGGATTGGATTTATTGATCACAGCAACGTCAATAATTATTCAATTTTTTTTTTTTTTTTTGTGGTAAAAGAGACATTTTTCAACTGGACAGATCGTATTATCTGCTCGTATTTTAATTGCGTTCAAAGCGGGGCTTTTTTTTAATGTTGGCCTCACATATTTAAAAAGAAACTGAAAGTAAAATACCATTAGCTGTCACAAATCTGCTGTCCACGTTTGATCCACCGAGGAGCGGCGAGCAGCAGCAGCGCTCCTTAGTTTACAGCAGCTCTCAGGATCCAGCGGGTGGTTTAAGCGGACACCGGAACCGTTCTCCTGAACATAACCCTTCATCTGCATCTAAAAACATCAGCACCATCTGCACACATTTACAGACTGACGTGCGATCAGACCCTCTCTGTATTCTTCATTTCATTTGATTAGATTTCTTGTTGAAGTGAATTCAACAATCAGCATGTGCTAGAATGAAATCAGTTCTGAACCTCAGCTAGAGCTGCTGCTGCTGCAGCAATGCAGCCGCAATGGAAATGTTGGATTTATTTTTTCATGGGCTTTTCAGAGTGTGTGTCTTGTGGGCGGGGTTACATTGCTCAGCACCATAAGCCACGCCCACACAGGAATTTTTGGACGTTTACCCCGGACTTCCACCGCTAGCGTCACGGCTCTGTTGCGTTGCGGGAGCAGACTAGCTCCAGCCGATGGCTTCCACTGGCTGCTGCTCCAGCCACAGACTCTGTTGATCCAGGAAGCCAAACCCTCGTTCTCCAGTCATTTCAGAACACTTCTCTGTCTGCGTGTGACTCCTCAACATGTAATGGGTAAAGCACAGAATTCTTACGTAATGTTTACGACACGCTGAAACCGGCGAGTTCAGCGGAAATGTTGTTTCATTTTGAAAATATATCGGATGCACTTTTCATTCGCTCGTGTGGTTTCCAGTTTAAGTGAATAGCCCCAACTTCACAAAAAGAGCTGCAGATCAACTGCGGCGTCCGTCAAAATTTGAACCAAACAAAACGGATTCACAGGGCCGCAGAGGCCGGTCCGCAGATGCAGGACGTGAACGCCTGCAGTGGAAGTCCCGCTCGCAATTTAAAGTTACAGAAAGACTGCAGCGCACGCATCGGAGCTGTAACGCTGGTGCTGTAAGCCCGGGGTCAGATCAAGAGGAAAAATAGCTTTTTAAGACATTTAGGATGTGGAGTTTTTGTTAAAAACTTCAGTCCTAATTAAAACCTCAATAGGAAAGTTTAAAGAAAATTAAAAAATCATTGGAGGGGGACTTTAAAAAGATGAGAGGCTTGTAATTTTCCTCTGCTATTCCTCAACTATGAGAGACAAAATACAAAATTGGGTTCTACACAACAGGACCATTTTTGCAAAGCAAATCTTCAAGTGTTTCTTTCTTTTTTATCACAAACATGTTTTTTTTTTTTTTTTTAGCATAGGAACTGTTTTTCTCTCTAGAGGGATCTAGAAGAACATTTCATGAAAGTAGTCTTACCCCAACTTTTAATCCACAACAAAAACACAAAAAGAGTATCTTATAATAAAGAATTCATTTTTTTACAAAAATGATCCGTCACAACTAGGGATGTAAGGATCCATTTTAACAACTTGATTCGATGATTTTTTTATTTTCTAAAAATCAAAAGAATGTTCTGGTTACTAATTGACTCTCACCAGTTAATATACGGTGTGCATTCATAACCAAAAATGCTTTTTTGTTTTTTTTAATTTAAATTAAAAAAAAAAAGTTTTTCTTTAAATTCCCTTTAGGGGCTCCATACCTTGGGAAGTAAGGGTGATCAAGGATAGAGATGGTCATGTGTTGACAGGTGTCAGTGGTGTCATGGAAAGATGGAAAGAATACTTTGAAGAGTTGATGAATGAAGAGAATGAGAGAGAAGAAAGAATAGAAGAGGTGACTGTTGTGGAGCAGGAAGTAACAAAGATTAGTAAAGGTGAAGTGGGAGGGGCTTTGAAGAGGATGAAGAGTGGAAAGAGTACATGTGTGTGAATGAGAGGAACCCAAGTGGAAGAGTGAGGTTACAGGAGAAGAGATAAAGAAGGGGGAGGAGTTTAAAGATTTAGGGTCAGCAGTACAGAGTCATGGAGAGTGTGGAAAAGAAGTGAAGAGGCGAGTGCAAGCAGGTTGGAATGGGTGGAGAAAAGTGTCAGGTGTGATGTGTGATAAAAGAGTTTCAGCACAAATGAAAGGAAAGATGTACAAGACTGTGGTGAGAGCAGCCATGTTGTTGGACTAGAAACAGTGAAGAAAAGACAGGACAGAAAGACTTCTGCTGTTTTTCCATTTAAGTACAAATTAAAATATGATGATATCAATATTTGACAGGAGTTTGTCTCTGCAGGCGGCTTCTTCCAGTCGAGCATCATCCAGCAGAAGCTTATCACACATTTTGTCCCCTTCCTGCCACTGAGCCGAGCCCACGTGGAGCGCTGCGTGCGCTTGCAGCTATGCCAGCGCGGCCACTGTCAACGGAGCGACGTCGTGGAAGCTGTTGGGCGGGACGTGATCTTCCATCCTGTTCAGGGACAGTACTTCTCCACAACAGGTTGCAAAGCTGTCTCTGCCAAGATAGACCTCTTTCTGTGAGCGAAGGGGCAGCCCCAAACCAGGAGTGGAGAGAAGCTCCTTCAGCTTTACTTCAACTGTACAAGTGTTGGAAAACCCTGGAGAATCCTCCTGCTCAGACCTGTTCTTCCTGGAGTTTGATGCTTGAGATGAGTCGATTTTTGCTCAGGCTCTTCAGATACATGTGCTTGCAGTCACAACAAGAAGCATTTTGAGCTCCATTGTTTGTGAGCAGCTAACAGCGTTTGAGTCTGGTCAAGAATCAAAAACATATCTTCATTTTAGATTTGAACAAAAGAACTCTTAAAACTGAAGTTCAAGTTCACAGTTTCAAAACAAAATACCGGGAAATATTTGTGTGATTGTTCTTAGGATGTTATGTGCTGCCCAGAAAAGTTCCATGTTCTATAAAGCTTAAATGGATCTCTACAATGTGTCATTGTAGAGGATTAGTCCTGAAAACAGTTGGACCATCCTCCTGATCTCCTCTGTCCTTTGCCACTAGGTGTCTTTGAAGGCCTGAACAATCCAGTTTTCAGTCTTTAGATCTGTTCTGTATTTATTCAACACGTGCACTTTAGGAAGCTCAGATTCCATCACATGCTTCCCCAGGGCATCTGCTTGCTCTTTCAATTGTTTACATTATGATCTGCTTGTCAGACTGAGAGCCTCTAATGTTTAGCTTTGTCTGAACAAAGGAGTAAGCAGATCCAGTCATCACATGATGAGCATGGGAACATTGTCATCAACTCTTTTAATGACATCACCAGTTTACATGGATTTTGCTTTGGACAAACAGAACAGCATGTTGGGAAGCCTTCATCATTTGGTTTTATCAATGTCATGGTCTGAAACAAGGGTCCCTAAAAGATGCCCACCTTTTGGCCTTTCAGAAACCCATGACTTTTCTCTTTTTTGAAACATTTTTTGTCCAGTATGTCTGTACAGTCGAGACCCACATAAAACGTGACATTTTATTCTACCCTTCTGCAGTCTGTTCCCTACCTCAGGCTTTTGTAAATGCTGGGGGCGGGACAACCTGAGGATCGAGCAGTTGAAGTACTGATCGCAGCAGCCATTAGATCCACACACTAAGAAGGAGAAATATTTAATTAAGCCTCAAGAATTGTGATGGAAAATATTTAACGTGGATGAAAAGAAACGCAGAGAGACTCACGTTTGTGTCTGGAACTATTTGACTTTTATTGATAATGTAAGGGCTGCACGGGGGGGCAGTGGTTAGCGCTCTTGCCTCACAGCAAGAAGGGTCCGGATCAAATCCCGGCCGAGGGATCTGAAACACCAACTGGGGTCTTTCTGTGTGGAGTCTGCATGTTCTCCGGTGCACGTGCAGGCTTTCTCTGGGGATTCCAGCGTCCTCCCACCATCCAAAAAACAGGCTTTATAGGTTCATCAGGGACTCTAAATTGTCCGTTTAGATGTGAGAGTGAATGAGGCAAAGTCCAGGGTGCATCCTGCCTTCACCCATCAGTAGCTGGGATAGGCTCCAGCACCCCTCTGACCCCGAAACGGACTATCCAGTAAGAAGTTGAATGAATGAATGAAGAGAAGGGTGTAGAGTCTGCAGGGAAATAATTCTTCCTATAACCGACTCCACAGACACCTGAGAGAATCTTCCTTAAAACAGAGCAGATTATGACTGTATTTATTATTTATTTATTTAAATTAAAACGGTGCATTTTCATCAATGTTTTAGCATAACAAAAACATAAATGTGCCAGAATTAGCACAAGTGCTTAATTATATATGCTGTCCTAAGGCAGGTAAAAGAGAAACCATATAAACACATTAAGATTTGACCATTACAGGCAAAAGTTGAAGCATACCGCCTTTTGTGCATAAACCCTCAAAGAAGTTGTTAATAAACTAAATAAAGCAAAAAAACTACCTAAAGAGCCATTTGGTATCGATAAGAGCCGCTGTTTTTAGCGAGCTAATGCCACGATTCCCGTCACTGCTGTGGTGGGAAACGAGGACAGACTTGTTTTTACTTTGTCTGAGAATGTTGACTGCAGGAAACCAAATAAATGACAGCGTCACTTAATGATTCATCTTGTTACGGTGCTAAGAAGTTTTTATAGCAACATTGTGCTGAACATTCATTTTTTTTAGTATCAAACAGTTCATTTAGTCAGGCAACAATATTCTGTTTATGCAGAGATTACAATTATTTTTTTCAAAATATAGGAAAAAAAGTGTTTTTTTTCTACCATACACTTAAAAAGACATTGATAAAGACTGATTATTAAGAAGTTTGTCTGTTTTTCTTTCTTTAATGATAATAAAGGCACAATGTATGGAAAGGATATCTTTATACTTGAGCAAATTCACTAATGATATTTACAGCAGAATAATGTGTGTGTGTGTGTGTTGGGGGGTAAATTCTTCATAGGTGGGCTGTAAGAGAATTGAGATTGAGAAGCACTGCCCTATCTGAACACCCCCCCCAAATCTCTCCTGTCTAAGCAGAGCAACCTGCTCTGTGTTCTGATTGGCTGGAGACCTTTTCAATCAATCTCCATGCCGTGTCTCCTTTACAGATCTCACTGTAATCAGATATGTGTTTTCATTGTTTAATTCTGTTTTATTATTCTATGAAAATTTGAACTTTGACAGTTTAAGCAAGAGAGAAACGTGAAAATGTTCATGTCTGTCTGAGAAAAGTGTAGAAAGTGTGTAGAGGAGTTTTACATCTCTAATCCTAATTTGTGTATTTCATCATCCAGAGATATTTTTAGAAATGAAATCCCACTCTGTGTTGGAGAAAGGGTAATGCATGTATTTGTCCAGCTGCAGCAGAAGACAAAACAATAATTTCTCATTATTTAGGACACATCGCAGCCGCTCATATCATAATACACTTTATTTGTTTGGCTCCTTTCTTGGAACCCAAGGTTTCCCTACATAAAATAATGACATTAAAAACGATTACATAGCAGTAAAATGCACAGTAAAATATGCATTTATATTTATCAAACAGGGTCCTCTGTTAGTTTTTCTCACAACACGCAGCTGGACATTAGCAGAGTATAAGGGTGACAGTAAAATTTAAATCACTTTCAAGTTTAAATGTGGTGGTTGTTTCAAAACAAGGCTGCTCATTCCTGGTTCTCCAGGGGCCCGTTTCAAGAAGCAGGTTCAACAAACTTAGAGTCACTGGACTCAAAATTCCCGAACTTAGAGTTTTGGGTTTCAGAACAGCTGAAAATGTTTGATTCAATCAACTCTGAGTTGTTGGAACCAGAATCAGGTGCGAGCGTCGCCGGCATTAAAAGCCCTGATCAATGGAGCAAAGACAGCACGATTCACCATGGCAACGAGAACACACATGAGACTTCCGGCGACAGAAATTGATAAGTTCCTACAAGCATATGAGACTACAAGAACATTTTCAGCAAGATAATAAACCCAGCTGCAGCGGTAAAACTGAGAGAGAAAACATCTGCAGAGTTAATGCAAACGTCTACATTTGAATCATTTCAAATAACGAATAAATAATAATATCAGGAAGGTTATTTTGTCACTTGTAAAGTAAGGAATGGTTCTTGATCTGTTAATAATTTAACCAGTCATCTCTGTAATCTCATGAATGACTGTTTTCCTCAGCCCCCCAACCCCACCACCACATACACACACGGATATCACTGCACGCTAAAACGAAACACTGTAGCTGCCTGGGATATGTTAAAATAATCTTTTACTTAAATGTAATTCTCAAGACTTAAAAAATATTCGCTGAAAAGGTTTTTTTTTTTTTTTTTTTTTTTTTTTGCATATAAAGGATTTACCGTAGCTGGGAATTGAATTTAAGATGTCACAAACAGAAGCAGCATTGCTGACAGTCGAGCTAATACGAGTCGTGTGTGCAGCATAGTATACGAGTTGAAACCCCCTCCCGGTGTTTGAAATTTAATGATTTCCATTTTTAAGGGTTTCAAATGATGAAAATAAAACTTTTTATTATTAATAGCAAATCCCTGGAATAACTCTTTATATTTATAATGTCGCTCAAATAAAACTGAATCGTAGAAACTGCATGAATAGACTCGTGTCCTCAAATCCTCTCCAGACATAAATAACATTTCCTCTGGATTAATCCAGCCTCCTCTCTACATGATCCTCTATGAATGGACATTTCATTTTGGTTTCTGCTGGTGGAAACGTGACGTCTCTAATGTGAATGTTCTCTAAATATTAATGAAGAACTCAGATTTGAACATCTTTCACTTTAAAAAGGGGCGGAGACCGCAGAGAACTCTAAGTTTCCTGAAGAAAACCTGCTCCAGACCAGGTTTCGTTCACAGACTCAGTTGCCACAGTGATTGATTAAGAGTTCAGCTTAACCCGCTTCTTGAAACGGGCTTGGTTTCACCCACTTTCAAGGGTTTAAGTTATCTCTCTTTCTGAAACCGAAAACTCAGAGTTTTGCTGAATTTGGAGTTCAAGAACTCAGAGTTCCAACAAAACCTGCTTCTTGAAACGGGCTCCAGATCTACCACCCTGACTATTTTCCAGATCTCCAAGCCCTGCCAGCTGCTGATTGGCTCAGTCACATGTCTCCACAATCTGATTGAAAGAACAAACCTGGTCCAGGTAATTAGCAGCGAGCAGTACATGGAAATCTGGAAAACATGCGGGATGGTAGATCTGGAGGAGCAGGAATGAGCAGCCCTGGTTTAAAGGATGTTTGTTGTTTTTACGGGGTATTTCAGCATAACAGTTATGTGGCCCTCACAAAGAATCGTTTGGGGACCCTGCTTTAAAGCCCCACTCCAATCATCTGATGATCTATTTTCAAAGCATTCCCAGTGGTCTTTAAACTATGATAATGCTGTCTTTATAAGCCAAAACACCTCCGAGTAACCAGTAGGAGGTTAATTGCACTAACACTCATCAGGGCCTGTTCCAGAGAGAAGGTTATGTTCACTATCTGATAAACCCTGAGCTGGGGGTTGGTCAACTCCACACCTGCTGATCCTGAGCATGTTTGCTCAAAAACACCTGATAAAGATAAAAAGCAAAGGACAGAAAAGTTTTAGAAATAATAAATATCAGTTAAAGCATTGATTCATTTTATAACTTATCAAGCATAACTTAATTTTTTGCCAACTGTGTCCGACTCACTGTGTGTCTGCAGCTGATAGAAACTTGTAACTTTACAGATATATATGTATATACGATTTTTAAATGTATTAATTTTTTCAAAAAAAAAAATAAAAAACATAATTTATGTCACTTAGACATAAAATACATGACACTTCAGATTCATTTATTGTGATATTTGTCACAATCAAAACTTGAAGCTTTGGGGGTACCTTTCTCATCAAAATGTGCCGAGTTGGCTGGTCCAATTTGATCACGGCACCGAAAGCGCAACCGCAGACCTGCAGATGAAACGGGACCCGACCCAGAGCAGTGCTGGGTCAAAAATGTGAGGAGCTGGCGGATCTAACTGAATCAAGCCTCCCAACCACCAACTACCGGGACGTGGAGCGCGTCAGTATACCCGGTACCGGGGGTAGCAGAGATGAAGATGCTGAGGAGAAGAAGATTTAGTCAGCAATGTATTTTTTTGGTCAACCGAACGTTGGCGTTAGCCGTCCTATGGGAAATTCTTTTGAACAATAGCATCAAGCTAGCGGACTTTAGCTTACTGTGCTAAATCAATTTATATCTTTTGTGAATCAATTATTGGTCTATTAAGTTAAATTGATTCAAATCGATTAATCAATTTTTCAGCCCAGCCGTATTTCCATTGGTATTCTTTGGTCAGAATTCTACAGTCTTCATCCATTCTGGCCCGTTCCTCTTTGAGCAGAACTCAGCAGCAAAAGCTCAAGTATACAACAGCGTTATGGATTTATTATTTATGGATTTATTCATGTTAGTGCAGCGACCAGCCAGTTTAAAATGTCTGCAGCAGAAAAGTGTGTCCGCGTCGTCTCTGTGCAGACTTTACATCACATTATGATTATGATTTGTATAAATGATCTATAGTTTTTTCATGAATAAAACATTGAAAGATTAAGAGAACGTTGCATTTTTTAATGATTTTTTTTTTTCTATTTTGGACAAAAGTAAACATGAGTTCTTAGAAAAAGGTCACTGTGAAACTGAACATTAAAGGTTAAAAAAATTCTTCTGCTTATAAATGAAGTTAATGGTAAAAATGCCGCTCTAAGCTAACCCAAAAACACTGTCGTGCAGCAGAAAGATAAATCTTTTTCTTAAATCTTCAAACAGATCTTGAGGAAAATCAAACTTTTTACCAATATTTTAGCCCAGAGGATTCATAGA